>JAQJVL010005750.1:22500-33117 GCA_035578905.1 Stictocephala bisonia | reverse complement strand
TTGTCCCCAAGTAGCTGGGTTACATCACAGCAACTTTAGTGCCTACGATCTGCACATCACTTTGTCCCCAAGTAGCTGGGTTACAGCACTGCACCTTTAGTGCCTACGATCTGCACATGACTTTGTCCCCAAGTAGCTGGGTTACATCACAGCACCTTTAGTGCCTACAATCTGCACATCACTTTGTCCCCAAGTAGCTGGGTTACAGCACTGCACCTTTAGTGCCTACGATCTGCACATCACTTTGTCCCCAAGTAGCTGGGTTACATCACATCAACTTTAGTGCCTACGATCTGCACATCACTTTGTCCCCAAGTAGCTGGGTTACAGCACTGCACCTTTAGTGCCTAAAATCTGCACATCACTTTGTCCCCAAGTAGCTGGATTACAGCACTGCACCTTTAGTGCCTACAATCTGCACATCACTTTGTCCCCAAGTAGCTGGGCTACAACACTGGGCCACTAGTGCCGACCATAAACATCAATTGGTCAAAAACGTATTCAACGCAATATATCCTTGACATAGAAAACATAGATTAAGATTATTAAAATGTGCGTATATCGATCCAATACACTATTAAAACTAGATTTTTTATTTGTTTTTATTTTAAGGTTCAAGGACAATTTAACTATTCTATTCCAATATTTTGTCTTAAATATGTTCATCAATATTGTTCTACACAGTTAAAATTTAACGTAAAAAAGAAGTAAATACGTCTTTTACACGTTTATATATTATAAATATACTCGCTTTGCTCGTTGGGGGCTTCGTCCCCAAACCCCCTTGGGGTTCCGGCCAGTTCGTTGAATATAAAAAGTTCACTGCTGATAAGATTTTCCTGTTATAATAAATCCTGTCGATAACACTGCTGATAAAATGTTATTTATTTAATAGGACAAATGTTTATTTTTAAAAAACATGGTTTCTATACATTGTATACAAAATTTATTTTAAAAAATCATGGTTTTTATACAGAAAAAGTGATAGTAAAAAAAGTGATAGTGCATTATTAAAAAAAAATGATAAAATAAAAAACAACATACGGAAAAAGTGATTTTAAAAGTAAGCTGTTAAAAAACTAAAGTTATTAATTGATTTCAGTTGCCTGTTAGTTAACCATTCGATCAACTGAAGCAAGGTCCATCTAGTCTCGATATGGGAGGCCGGTAAACGTAGAGATCATTTAAAAAATATTTAAATCCTCAACAAGTATTGTTTGACAGGTTAATTTACTTATTAATAGTATGTGTGTTTGCCTGTTAGTTAACCATTCATTCAGTGAATGAATGGAATATCCAGTCTCGCCACGGGGAGGCCGGCAAACGTAGAGACCATATTTACAATAGCTAAAATGTTGGAGAGTTTTATTTTAGGCAGGCCCCCTTGCCTACTGCCTGGTAAAGTACATTTTCGGGTTCGGTCAACTTACGACGTGGAATTTTTTAAAGCAGACCCCCTAGCTTACTGCCAATGACACTCTCGGTGTTATAGTAGAAGGTCACCGTACACAATTTTTTTTGCGTAGGCGACCCCTTCAACGACTCTTCCAGGTTGGACAAGGACTACGATATGAGTAGGGCTTCTCGCTCTACTGAGAAGGACGTACAGCTGGCCATGTGTGAAGCAGTCCGTGCGAAGATCGACTCCGACGTACTCAATTGTTTGGCCTTGGCTCTTGTGGCCAGTCATTGAGTACGCTAACATGAGGGGAAATTGTCGACGACAGACACGAATCGGCGACCCTTCGGCCAACGCAAACCTAAAGGTGATTCGAGGAATACCTAAAGGTTGCGTGCCTCCGAGAAGTCTGACAGTGATTAGCCGTTTGGTAATCGCTGTCACAATGACTTTAGTGCCGTTAACGAGTCCATCGGCAATATTCAAGTTCCTCATGATAAGTCCTATAAATATAGAGTACTATTCATGAAATATTAAAATACTGTTTTTATAACTTACATGCTTTTACTATAAACTACACTATTGACTGTGTACCAAACAATTTCATACAATATTACTTTTAAAAGAATAAGTTTAGTCAGCTACCCAATGCTTTAACTGTCAAAACGTGTCATTGAATACTTAGCAGTGAACTAAAAAGCCTGAATATGACGTTCAATGGTGAAACAACAATACATCCGCCAACAAACGACAGAGCCATTGTGTCATATGACAAACAATCTGCCTTTCTGACGTAATAACCTCTAGTCTCTTTACAATAAATCATTTTTGTTGATTAAGAATATTGACTGGACTAATGATTGCATTTGTCTAAGAAGGTGTGAGAGCTTTATAAATATACGAAATACAAGCAAGTATGGTTTAGTATATATATTTTTAAAAAGCTAGAAAATGCTCATATGGTATTCTAATCAATAAGAAGTGTTGTAACAAGACACTGATACGTTTTACTCATTGTTTCAGTTTGTCTTAACCGTTTATAGGGATTCAAAAAAGTTCTTTCAACAAGTACTTCCAGGCTTAATTTACTAATTAATTATTAAGTAAGGCGTTGTTGAATTTCCTTAATAACAAATGTTAAACTTGTCTTTAAGTTTGATGCTAAAATTAAATCGATATGGTAATTAATGCAAATAGTTTCATCGTTATTATAATATACATATCCTCATGTAATCATGACGTACCACTATACGTGTATGGGTGAGCGGGTGGGTCAATAACACTATACGTGTATGAGTGGGCGGGTGGGTCATTACCACTGTACGTATATGGATGGGCGGGTTGGTCATTACTATTTTACATGTATGGGTGGGCGGGTGGGTCATTACCACTGTACTACTATATAATGTACAACTGTATAATGTTACTTGACTTTAGATTATTCAAATGCCATGACAAGGTGAAAGTAAATCAAAATAGAGTACCCTATTTTTATAAATAATTAAGGTCACAATAATTAATAAAATATGGGAAGGAGAGCGTGCCGGACGATAGAAGGAGTGTGTTGTGCCACAAAGAAAAGGAAACAGAGGTCGCTTTCTTATGGCCGCAGCGAACGGCTTAGGTGCGCTTATAAAAATGTTTTCAATATATATTAAAAGGTACACATTTTTGAAACGTTGTTATTTTTTATAGTTCTTGGAAATGATTATTCTGTAAATATATACTTATGACCAGGATCCTACACACCTTGAAGTCGTTTGTATCACAGCCTTTTCTTCCCATGGGATGAATTTTCTTTATTAATGCACACTTGAAACAAGAATATATTATTTGGCTATACGTACTACATTTTTAGTTTTATAAATACTATTAACACTATTAATACAATAATTATTACAATCCAAACTTTGAGAACTAAAAAAATACGTTCTCAAAGCTACTACCACTGTACGTGTAGGGGTGGCGGGTGGTTTACTATCACTGTACTTGTAGGAGTGGGTCACTAACACTACACATGTTGGGGTGGGTAGGTGAGTCACTACCACTGTACGTGTAGGGGTGGCGGGTGGGTTACTATCACTGTACTTGTAGGGGTGGGCGGGTGGGTTACTATCACTGTACGTGTAGGGGTAGCGGGTGGGTTACTACCACTGTACGTGTAGGGGTGGGCGGGTGAGTCACTACGCCCGCATTGGCACGTCTGTAGCTTTATGCGGATAATTATTTTAGCCTGATTGTGATGCAACATGCTGTTCCATTATCCGTTTGAAACGCCTCTGCATCACAGTGCAAGATTGACTATCTATTAGGCATTTTTACATTAATTTACAACTAAATTTTAGCATGGAACATGCTTTAGTCTTGACCTAACTGCCTGAAAACGTTACGCGGGAGGGTGACGCGGGAAGGTGACGCGTAACCATGAAAACACAATGACATATCAGTGTTGACTTCAATAATGATTTTATTTGCAAGCGTTCATCAAAGTACATCTTTAGTTTCCATGACAACTCTTGTTAAAAACATACAAAATTAAGTCCTATAGGATTATATAAGATAATAATAATAATAATTAACTTCCTTTCAAGGTGGTAATGAGTCATCGCGTGAGTAAGAACCTGAGCCGCGAAACAATAAAATTTAAAAAGTAAAGATATATTTATATTTTTAAGATATGTTTATATTTTTTGTAATTCCTTAAATGAAATTCTAAAATTCGTTGTTTTCAGCTAAAGCATGTTCCATGTTTCTTGAATTTTAGCCGTAGGCTCTAAGCAAAAAGATCCGGGGGTCCAGGGGGCTTGCCCCCTGGTGAGGCCCGCAGGGCCGAGTTTTTTTCACTTCATTTAATGACGTATATTAAATAAATGTGTATGTACGTCATAACTACACCTGTACTTAAAATTGAATGCAATATAAAATCTAAAGTACAGCATTATGTGTTATGTTATTACCTTATGGCGTATATTAGTCATAACTGGTTCACTTTTCCATTTCTATTCACAAAAGTATAAAATTATGTAAGTTTACTATTTAATAAAAAAATGTGTTAATAGTATACATATTCAATATGCGATTATAGTAAATATTAACTTGTATTGTTATTAAATGTAACAGGTTATTTTAATAATTCTTCGTATTTGAACAAGTGCAGTTTTCTTAGTCTACGATATCGTGCAATCGTAGACTAATGTACCTTTGCAGCATCAGCGGGAAAAAGAGTAAAATATTAGAAAGCTACATATTAATTAAACATGTGTATACTGTATAGAAACTATATGGAGTGTTCCTACTCTATCAAAGCCGGTTTAGCATACATTAAGTGAAGCAGGCTTCTCTTCGTCACTATAAAACGCTGATAAGAGCTCCTCTCTAACCGAGCGATGTTTTTGTTATCTATCTTTGTGTTGATAAAAAGTTGGTATTTCTTGGTAACTTACTCTCTATTCTATTCATAGTTTTAATATGTTTTCTTCATAAAGTTGTCCCACTACTAACACTTGGTTTATCAGTGTAAACATATTACAAGTAGGATAGTTTAAAAAAATCAGTGGCTTACTATAGTGAATATTTGTATCTAATGTTTTTAGTTAATGTAAAACACTGAACATTATTTACAGTTAAGAGGGCAATTTTCCTCCATGAAAAACGGTATATAATAAAAATAGGTTGTATTAATGATCGTAGCGCAACAATTCCAGTGTCATTTGACAGGTGAAGAACAGTTTTATTGGACAATAATAAGCTGTTTTTTGTAAAAAAAAATGGGTTTTACGATACTGTTTTCATATTCAAATATGGGGAAATTTAAATATCATTCTTGATGATTTTACACTTAAAAACTGAAATCACCAACTTGTGGTTCTCTACATTGAATTTTCAATAATCATACTTACATTACCTCATTATAGTAATAAATACGAACCATACAGTTTAAATAGACTGTTTTGGCCCACTGAGGGTAAGATCGTATGTCTACTAGATCGTATGTCTGGGTGTGCCGACTTTCCAGCGGTGAATTGGCAGTTTGGGGAAAGGGCCCAATAAACATGTGTTTAGGTAGAGAAAACCTTCAACAATCCTGCATGTGCCACATGACTGTCCAATTAATAAAGTTGAAGTAAGTTATAATATAAATAATTAATTTAAATTGTATAAATTAGTCCATATTGTAACAATAACAATAAGCATGTTGCTAGCCTATTGGTTATACTTCTGCTTATATGCTAACCACGGGTTAAAATCCCGAGTCCACTAAAATTTGCTTGAGGGGTTTGGGCCGTCATCCCATAACAACGTTTGTACACAAATTGAAAATGCCACTGGCGTAGAAAAAAAGAAAAAAAAACATTCAATATGTATTTTTCAAAGGTATTGTCATATTAACTTGTTGTTTTATTTCAAACTAATTTATGTCTTTTATGTTAATTCTTTTTCATGTGTAGTAATAGTGACAATAAAGGCCGTTCTTCCCTCAGGCACCTGCAGTAATCTCTTAAAAACAAACATTATCTAATTTGGCTTTTCTATTAATTCTTTCAATGTTTATATTAAACTACATCTAGTAGATGCTCTTTCCCTTTTATACAATTATTATCACTTTCCCTTCTATGTCACTTCCTTCTCTTCATACTGTTCTTCTTGCCTTAAACATCTTAATCCACTCTCATCCTATTCGCTAGTTATCTAGATAGCCAATTCATCTCATATCCAGATTCATATATAGCCTACTATCCCAAAAAAAATGTTATGCAAACAATGTTTTTTGTTCATCACTCTCATCCTATTCGCTAGTTATCTAGATAGCCAATTCATCTCCCGATTCATATATAGCTTATTATCCCAAAAAATGTTATGCAAACATTGTTTTTCGTCCATTTTTATTCTCATATTTCACAATTTACCTTGTTCATTTCACACGTTTTAGGTATGAATGTATCTTAGGTATCATTGTCCTTCCCTTGTTTTACTACTAGCATTTTTATCACCCATTCTATAACTATTTTGATAACTATAATGTTAATTAGATTGATGTCCATATTTTTTCTATATTTACCACTTAAATATTTAATTTGTTATTTTTCAGAATAATTTCATAAACACTGTCATTTAAAACAACTTTCTTAATATAATTGAAATTTACTCTACCACCCACTGGAAATTTACAAGGTATTGCAGCATATTTCATGATTAAGAATTTATACACAAGAAGTACACGAATGATGAAGAAGTGAAATGAGCTTAGCCACATTAACATACATTAAAATATGTAGACAGTGAACAGACGATGATAGTACATATTATCTCCTGAAATGTAATCTTGTCCTTCATTCTTAAATAAATAAATACAAACTTACTATTTACTTTAACAACTAAAATCTATGATGTTTAATGTTACACAAAGTATATATTATTTAGGCCTACCATTCGATTTAATATATTTTTTATAAAAAAAGTAATACATAATGTAGATGAACTTGAAACAATCTTATTTAAGGTATTCCACAAATCAGATAGACTGTAAATAAAAAAGTATAAGGTGAAAAAGCATGACGCATGACCTAGATGATGGTTCAACACATTTTATCAAATAGAACTGTAGTTTTGCCCTAGTTTCTTGCACCTCTACAATTGATGGAATATAAGGAACATATTTTGTGCTATAAACAGTAAATTCAATATTTAATGCACACTTTGGGATGTTTCGGAACTTCATCCATTTACTCGCACACTATTTCTTCATGACCCTCCCACTCACTCACCAACTATGACTTGGTAGTTTTCCGAACTCTGCCTTAATGAAAATAATCAGGTAAGTCTCTGAGGGTATTTTATTTTGTCACTATACCACTGGAGCCCTTGTACATATCTAAATAATGTACAGTTACATGTACAAGAATAACGACAAAAGTAGCTGTGCGATACACATCAAAGATGAAACTATCAAGCCCATGTTTATTTATTACCTATATGTCAGTAAAATATTTAATAAATTTACACATACAAAATTTGAATTATTGCCCTATAATGATATTTAAAATATCTACTGATGATGTTTATAGGCACACTTAGTTATGAAATTTGGATTTTCGATAGTTTCAGAATGAAAATTAGATTTTGTTGAATTATTTGCCAACTGTATTTTTTATTTTTTTATTGCAATTTTACGTGAAGAAGTGTTGTAACAGAGGGTATTGTGGCTTAGTGCTGTAATACTTGCTTGACTGCTGCTAGTCATATGAAATCAAGGAAATATAATGGTTGTTTCATTTAGGCAGAAGATGAATCTGTCTTACTTTTTGTACCACATCGATGGCTCCAGAATTCAATATATAGTATCTCACCTTGGTGTCACATGGATTCCAAGTTGATTTTCTCCCAACGTTTTAGTATTATTGTTTCTAAAGCTAAGAGGAACCTGGCTACCACTTGAATTTCTAGATTCTTTGACAATAACTAGAAACCTGAACGACTCTTTATAAATTCCTAGTCATGAGTCGTCTTGAGAACGCCACTGTTATTTTGGATAAACTCCATTGGGGCTGTCCAAAATAAATTCCTTTCATGGACAGCTTTTAAGTTTCCAGAATTTGATAGGCTGAGCATTTGTCGACTCTCGCAGCCCAACCTACTATGCCTGACCTGTTATTCTTACAAAGAATTCTACATGGCTAGAAAATCACAATCGATGAGAACCCAGAAATAGTGAAATAACATTAAAGACTGTTTGGCTAGATTAGAGATCAATAAACTTAAACCAAGGACTCACTCTTATATTGATAATGCGGTTTATTGTTGTGTAGATTGTAGATACTATTATCAGTCCTCTTCATAGTATTCTGCCATCCATTAATTAAATGGGTGCTATCGATGCTTCTAGAGAGGTTTGGATAGTCCATGGAATAGGTTCCAGGATTAGGGTATTGTTTAGAGGAGATATTTCAGTGTCATCCCTCGTCTGTTAGCAATTACTACGTTGCTCAAAATTCAACTTAAACTAGAGGTTCTTAATTTGACTTAACTGTTTTTCTATTGAAAAATAGCCCTTTAAAAGTTACAGTCAAACTTAGTTAGTAATAAAGTCTAAACTAGTAACACTCATCACAATAATTGTTCCTTATTATTCCCCCACATATTGTTTAAGGACTATAATTACCACTCTGATGGGATCTGTATATAAATAGTAGTACTGTAAAACAAAAATAAACGATCAAAAGAATTTTTAAAAAATAATAAATTTTCAACAATAAACTATCGATATTATTTTTTATAATTAAAGACGTCTTTTGCTTTGTAATGTCCTTAAGATTTAACTAAAAGTTTGTTCTGAGAATAATAAATATTACCAAACCCCCACTGGCTAGCAAAGGGTACATCCTTTACAATGCCATTTATTGTTTGAATTCAAAAGTGGTAATAAAGAATTAGATTTAAATTAGTTTTATATAAATGACCTTCCTTAAAAAAATATACGTACAATTGCCTCTTTTCTGAAATAATATGTTTGAATTTTTTTTACTTATAATTGTTTACTTTATTTTATTTAAACTTTTCCACATGTGAATAACACTCCAATGCTTAGATGTTATATAAGCTGTGTAAGTTCTATAACCTACCCTGTATGTTGTTACATGGAAGGCTTGTTATTGTTTTGTCCGTTACTTGGCCCAGGTAATTGTTCGTGATTGGTTACAAGTACTGATGCTAATCATGTGATTGTCTTGACTAAGTAATTGTTGCTAATTGAAATGGGCGTATGAGGAGGGCTTATCTTACATAATTAATCATAGCTCAGTGATCACGATTAGAGGCAATTTCCCATCCTATCATGTTGAATCCATAATAGACATAGTTTAATGGTATAGTTATTAATATCACTGTATAGTTTAGATTTTTTTATATTTAATGTACTTATACATTTCAGTGTGTAAGCTATTTATACAAAAATTATTTAAACATTAATGTAAAGTTAACTCTTGAAGGGCCTTTCTTAAATAATAATATCTTTAAATATACAATGATTAGTTTTACAGAAATAAATGCTATAATTGGAGATGGTTTACAAGATAACCTAGCATGGATCTTAAGAAAATAAAACCATCTAAGTAAATAAGTCTCATATAGTACCAATTAAGCACAATAATAATGTGTCTTAAATTGAAACTATTACAATATATTTTTACGGATCATGGCAGTCACCATCGGCACCGCCTACTACAGGTCTTTGGTTACAGTCACCATCGGCACCGCCTACTACAGGGCATTGGTTACAGTCACCATCGGCACCGCCTACTACAGGGCATTGGTTACAGTCACCATCGGCACCACCTACTACAGGTCTTTGGTTACATTCACCATCGGCACCGCCTACTACAGGTCTTTGGTTACAGTCACCATCGGCACCGCCTACTACAGGGCATTGGTTACAGTCACCATCGGCACCGCCTACTACAGGGAATTGGTTACAGTCACCATCGGCACCGCCTACTACAGGTCTTTGGTTACAGTCACCATCGGCACCACCTACTACAGGGCATTGGTTACAGTCACCATTGGCACCGCCTACTACAGGTCATTAGTTACAGTCACCATCGGCACCACCTACTACAGGTCATTGGTTACAGTCACCATCGGCACTGCCTACTACAGGTCTTTGGTTACAGTCACCATCGGCACCGCCTACTACAGGGCATTGGTTACAGTCACCATCGGCACCGCCTTCTACAGGTCTTTGGTTACAGTCACCATTGGCACCGCCTACTACAGGTCATTGGTTACAGTCACCATCGGCACTGCCTACTACAGGTCATTGGTTACAGTCACCATCGGCACTGCCTACTACAGGTCATTGGTTACAGTCACCATCGGCACTGCCTACTACAGGTCATTGGTTACAGTCACCATCGGCACTGCCTACTACAGGTCATTGGTTACAGTCACCATCGGCACTGCCTACTACAGGTCATTGGTTACAGTCACCATCGGCACTGCCTACTACAGGTCATTGGTTACAGTCACCATCGGCACTGCCTACTACAGGTCATTGGTTACAGTCACCATCGGCACTGCCTACTACAGGTCATTGGTTACAGTCACCATCGGCACCACCTACTACAGGTCATTGGTTACAGTCACCATCGGCACTGCCTACTACAGGTCATTGGTTACAGTCACCATCAGCACTGCCTACTACAGGTCATTGCACCCCCCCCCCC
>JAQJVL010005750.1:0-20000 GCA_035578905.1 Stictocephala bisonia | reverse complement strand
GCAGATGATTAAATTAAGTTGTTATTAAATGAAAAATTAATTTCAACCTTAAATAGTGTACCAAAAACAAAAATTGATGTAAATTCTAGGTTGGTATAATTGTTGAAGATGTTATAATTATTAATGAAGGAAATTAATTTGCTGCTGTGTTTCAGCTCATATTTTGAGCATAATTCGTAATTTGAAAATAAATTAAATTACAGTTTAAGTTTATAATATAATGCTTTTTAATTTTACTTGTTTTATGTCTACTAACTGCTTTGCTTCACAAATAAATGTTACAAAAATTTTAGTTTTTAGGGCACTGCTTAAGGTTAACATTATTGTTTAGTTTAATGAAAACGAAAATCATATGCAACTTTCTTTCCGTTGTTTGCTAGGGCATTTTCATTACAATAACACCACAAATCACTTTATTGTAATGTTTTGGATGAAAGTAATAAGAATGGATCCTGATGTATTGTTGTGGTTGACTCGTAAGGCATGACACCATGGCTGTACATATTGACGCGTAAATGTTTGAATACTTAAACCTCAATTGTTTGTCCTCCGATTTTATTCAACTTTACTTTTTTAGATTGCAAATTTAAATTTCAAAAACAACTGTATTCTCGTGATTGTTTTGTATTCCTTACCTTTCAAAAGTTATTAGGGATCAATCATTTCAAAGTGCCCCCATTTGGAAAATAATAAAAAAAGTTTTTTTTTAATTTCATTAAGAAAAAAGTTTTAAAAATGTGTATACCAAATTTAACTCTATAGGTTAAATAGTTTAAAAAATAAAAAATAATTTTTTAAAATACAAAATGGTGCCTGTACGGGTACCGAAGGTGATTTGGAATTTTTAAATATGATATTATATCATGTTTTTTACCCACAATCAATACCTAACAATATCCCCAGAGAGTTCAGGGACACCCTGTATACAGGGTGTAACAAAACTCTCTACACAAACTTTAGGATATTGTTCCTTGGGTGAAATGAAGCAAAAAACATAATACAACAAATGGTCTATCTCATTCCGTTTACTGTCTGTATATCAATATGTGTTTTTTACTATTTAAAATGTTTAAAACTAAATTACAAAGAAACTAATCGTTTTACGAAAAAATACCAAAATAGATCATTTTTAGTGCTTTTAATAAGAATTAAAACGACGCCTTATTTTTTTAAATGAAACAATAAACAACGAAACTACAACGATTTTTTTTGTAAAACTGTACAGCCTGATTTTAAAATTAAAATTAAAACAGCTGTTGATTTATCATTTAGCTATTACCATTTATTAAGTTTTAAAAATGTAATCCTTTTATTAATAGTTGAATAATAAATACTCATTTTCATAATCTGTCAAAATGTAGTTTCATTTTAAATATTTGAAAAGTTCTACATTTATAGTGTTACTACGTTATTATAAGCCGACAGCCCATTAATAATGAATTACATTGTTGCTCTATGGGTCCATTCTAAACTTTACAGTGTCATACAACTATCGTAGTAAATTTGTTATTTATTATTTGATTTTCACAAATAAGGCGTCGTTTTAATCCTTATTAAAAGCACTATCAATTACCTAAATTGATACTTTTTCGTAAAACGATTAGTTTCTTTGTAATTTGGTTTTAAACATTTTAAATAGTAAAAAACACATATTGATATACAGACAGTAAACGGAATGAGATAGACCATTTGTTGTATTATGTTTTTTGCTTCATTTCACCCATGGAACAATATCCTAAAGTTTGTGTAGAGAGTTTTGTTACACCCTGTATATTACTATATGCATATTCATGTCACGTGTATATACAAATAGTTTCTTTTTATTCATACACATACAGAAAAATGAGCAGTCCTAAATGCATTTGGATATTTATTATAATATACATTGTGTATATTATCAATGTCAGCATTTAAATATTGTAAATACATGCTATTGGCTCTAAAGTGTTGTTCTTCCTCTTATATGTTTTTGTTCAAAGCAAGTTACTGACGAACTTTTTCCCAAGCTTGCTCCAAACACCTATAATACATTGAGCTCAGGTATAGATACTATTATTTATTGAGAAAATCCGTTCAGGATTGTTAGGTATAAATTAAAGTAATCAAAACTTTATACAATTAGTTTAATAATGAATGTCAATAGCTTACAATAAATTTAGATATATGTACATTTATACAAAACTTTACACTTACAGAATTAATCTCACAATAGATCTATTTATATAAAAGATATTTGCACAACTTAAACAAATTCGTATGAAATTATTTTTATTACTTTTTATTTTTAAACAGAAATACAATATAGCTTTTGAATCAATCCAAAACGTAGTGAATTTATAAGGCTATGTTTTGTTAAAGTGACATTTTTCAAGAACAAATGTCTATGAATGTAATTTAGCAAGGTTTAAATGCAGATATGAAGAACTACACTGATATAAAACTAATGCTCTTTGATAACAAGTCTTTAATTAAATTAACCTGTAATTTTTATTTTCATTACATAACAACAATACCAATCCAATATAACAATCCCATAAGTTTGTGATGTAAAGAATAAATCCTAGTATAAGCATAAATATAAAATTATGTTCGTCAATATATATTTATTTTTAGTCTTTATATATTTGAAAGTATTTAACAATGTTGTTAGTATAGTTTTGATCTTTTTTAGATTTTAGTTACCTTCAATTTTATATTTGATATAAATCATTATATACTTGTAGTAAAAATTACAATAAAAAAATAACATTTTAAAATAGTGTATATGCATATAATAGAACCATATTGAATATAGTAAATTAAAAACAATAATAATTAATTGATACTGATTAATAATAAAACTGAATTAGTGTAAATTTGAAACAACGTAGGCCTATGAATAGTAATTCTTATAAAAAATACAAACAAAATGAGCTAAGAGAAATATTATGATTTCATAAATCCAGTAGCTGTTTAAGGGGCTGTATTACTGAGTAGCCTTCTACAATACTTACCGTACACAAATACGGTCTACATTCGCTTAACTTTGCAAGAATTTAGCATATTTCCAGGCCATTACAAGATTTTAACTATTTGTTATTAAATTAAATTTGGAATAAAACAACCTAATTTTGCTACATGGGTTTAACAAATGTTTATTCGCTTGAAAAGTAGTTCAAGAACTTATTTTACAAATACATTTGTTTTTCTTATTGTATTAACTCTTAAATTTTCTGTCGTTGATCAGCCGAACAAAATATTCTATTATTGGTCCAGTAAAGAATGTGTAGATTCACTACAAATTTTAGAAATTCATATATTTCTGGTCAGGAAGTTTAAAAACCCACCAAATGCTGTTATATACTTTGTCTAATACTTAGTTAACGATTAATTAATTTAAACTAATATTTTGTCTTTTTTCTGAGGTTTCTTCCTAAATATTAAGCCAATATAACTTGAAGCATATATATTTTAAAATGATCATTAAATACAATATTATTGTTAATTCTCAAAGCGTGTTTCAACTGTAGTCTGCTAGTGATTCAAATAAACGGACTGTTAGGTTCTACAGACTGTCATTACTCGAAGGGAAACGTTTTTCAAATATTGAAAAATGAACAGTTCAACCCTTTATTTTTTATTTATTACAATTTTTTGTTGATAAATGATTGTTGTGTAACTTTCAGGAATATTTTAATATTTTATTCGCTTCTGATTTGTTTTACAAAACTGGATTTACATTGTTATCATTACAGTAATGATAACATGGATTTACATGTTATCATTACTAAAAGTTATCATTACAAATAAAAGTCTCCTTATTAAACTGAAATGATGTGTTTCTAGAGGTTTTCTTAAATAATTCAAAATGTAATGTACTAGTTGGACTTTGGATAAGTAACTAAACTTTAAGAATATATTAACATAGTATCTTGAATATTTAAAACTCACAAAGATAAATTAAACACAAATGGACAACATTTCTCATACATGGATAATCAAGGTTAAAAATTAACTTATAAATTTAACAAGCCCACCAAGATGCATGTGATATGTACACAATACATAATTTGCTACAAATAACACTTTCAGTCTTGGAACGGTTTGAAGCTGTTTTATCATCACTGGTTCTTTAAATAATAGATTTGCTTCAGTTCAGTTCATTAGCTGTGACGTCACGGGTGGTCAGCTGATCACTGCTAGAAGAGCAATGCAGAGTATCGCTGTCTCACTCGCTCTCCTATTGGCACTACTCGAAGACGTCCGCTCGTGCTGCATGGCAGCTGGCTTTTCTCCTGGAATTGAAGAGCTCAGTCAAAAGTGGTGACTAATTCACCCTTTATGAATACGTAAAAAGTTATTTAAAAAAATTTCTAAATGCAGTTTTACTACCTATTAAGAAAATTAAAGGTACAACAAATGTAGGAATCAATTTAATATTACATACAAAAAACATTCTAGTTAGTCAAAAATAGAATACCGTATTAAAAACACCCTCAAACAGTAGAATCAATTAAAACAACACGGGAAAACTAATATATGAATAAAGATTAAAAACAGAAACATAATAAAGAAGCAACAAAACAAAATAATAATTGAATCAGTCACTTGAGAAACCCCATAAGTAAATTTTTTCAAGTTCACTTTTTCATATTTTGGTGTTCAACATCAATAGATACATTATTTACTTTCGTAACAAGTCCAACTCACATACAGTGTTTCCATGGCACCAGAATATTCCATTCACTTGAGAAACAAGATAAGTCAGTGACTTGGGTTATCAGTGACATTTGTTATATTTTATTTCTAACACAAACATGATTTTAAATGTTTTTTCCTGGTAGAATTGCTCTTTCTTTCTTTAAAAAGTGTTTTATTTACTGATTGAGACATCAAATGATTATCTGTTTACCGGAGAAGCAACATAAGTCAACATTTTCAAAAGTACTGTAAAAATCATTTTTTGTTTTAAATTGAAAAATACAATACACACATATGCAGGTAATATTATTGTATCATTCTGACATTTTTAAATTTTATTTGTACTAATATGTGTAAGTAAGCATGTTTTTTTACATTTTCCGAAAGTGACGATTTTTTTACTTATGATGTTTCTCCAATGACTGACTCAGATAAGAAATGAAGTAAAGAAAAACAAATAAAGCATTGATAAATTGATGTATCAATATTCTTATATGGGTTTTAAAAGAGATTTATAAGCTAAGAATACAATGTTTCGTATTTAGGCTACTTAAACTAAAGTAAAACTGAGATACTGAAAATTATACAACATATATGTCTGATTGTTGTTTCCTGTATGTATAATATTTAGTACATTTTCATCATAATACATTGGCATTGGGTTGATAATTAGTAATATTACGAGTGTTCAGTTGGGATATACTGTATTAACAATATTGTTTGTATCACATCACATACCCATGATGTATAAATAAATATATGTACAATTTTCATTTTTGTTTTTCTATGGTAGATTTATTTCTCTATGTTTGATATCGGTATCTATAGTATTCAAAGAATATAGGGAATTTTTCACAACTGTCTTGTGACAGAAGAAGTGACTGCAATTAATTAATTAAGATTGACTTTGACAAAACACAGTAAAACCTGATTAAAAATAACAACTAAAACTAATAAGCGTAAGTGTGTTGTGGGGTAACATCTTTATTGATTTTGACAAATATATTATTATTAGAACTATATTTTCAAATGTATCCCCAAAAATGTTAATTAAGAACATCTATTTGCATCCATACCTAATTAAATTTGTTCTTTTCGTATACAATTTGACGAAAAAACGAGGGACGAAATCTGTTTCATTATTTCAGTTACCCAAATCTGCAAACTCTGAAGGAATGCAAAATGGTTTTCATATTGTCTTGTTTGTACATAAAAAATAATAAACAACCTTTAAGTTAGAATAATATACCATGTATTAACAATATGACTAATAATTCAAACCATACTGGCAGATAATTTTTGAGAGTTTTAGTTACACAAACTTCATTAAAAAAAAAGTGTAACTATTAAACAACATACTATGCTTACTTTTAATTATATGAACAGTGATGCTGGCTGGCTGTGCGTTGGAAGGAACGCACGTATAGTTCCCAGAGTCGTCACTAAGGGCTCGAGGCAGCACCAGCTCACTGGAGAAACGCTCGTGTGTTACCTCCACTCCTCGGGCCGTGTCATAGTTGATCATCCTGGAGTCGTGGTACCAGAATATATATGCTGGAGGCTCCATGGAGTGACGTAGCAGACATATTAGACGAAGACTACTTCCGGTCTGCACCATTTTCTCGCTACCTCCAATTATCTCCGCTTTAGACTCTGAAATTGAACGATTGCGTAAACAAGGGTTAAATGGGATGACTTCTATTGTGTTTTCAATCAAACTGGAAAAATCTGGTGTAAAATCTAAATAGTTGTCTATAATTGTTGAAGTTTTTACGTATTATAAACGTATACAATGAACCCATAGAAATTACTCCAAAATCTGTAAGATTTGAGCCAGAAGAGTATTGCGATGATTTTTTTTAGCCTAGATTCTAAGAACAATGAATTAACGTAGGTTTACTGTTAGAATTGTGGAAAGTTATTATCATTGAAACAGCAAATAAGGAATCCTCTAATATATTTCTGGGACCTTTTACGTTAATTCACTACCACTACTTTTTTTATCGTAATTACAGTAAGGTTTAGGTTATGTTAGATCAGGTCAGGTTAGGTTAGGTGGCTACTAAATTTGATTACAAACTGGTAAATCCAATGATCACCACCGAATATACTCTCAGTGTACAACTTCTTGGAAAGCTATAAGATAAGCGATAAGGTAAGCGATATCGGATTCATAGTGGATAAGCGATACCACAGTGGACATAAACATTGTTGGGGAACAGTTTTTAGAGAAATGGAATATTTATCAAGCAGTAGTGAATTACGGTAACTGAAAAAATGTGTTTGTACATTAACGGAAAAGATCATATTTCTGGGATTGCAGCTGACAGAGATGCTTAGATTTGAAATATTTAGCTCAGTTACTGGACCTAGGACCTGTAGGTAGGTTCCTCGTTGTATTTATTGAAAAATTGCATTTACGAGATCCGTACAAAAAATACTAAGTCAAGGCTAAACGTAAATAATTCTTGTTTATCCAATGTGAAGAAATTATATGTATACATATTATGTTAACCTGAAGGAAAGGTTAAATAATGTTTAGATTTTTGTTTGGATTGGTGTTTTCTTAGCTTTATTTATACAATATTTCTGGCATCTTTCTGAATTCAATGACATTACATTTTTACGACTGTGTTGTTTAGTTGCTAGAGTATTTTTTACTACTGCTTTCGTTTTGACGTTTATTTTATTTTAAACGTGATTTTAATACAATGTATTAATATATTTCATAACTATTCTAATATTTAAAATATGTATGATATCTATGGACACTCTGATAACATTTTAATTGTATTTAGCGTTTAAAACAACACAACTCATGAACAATAGCTTACACCAAAATTAATACAAAACTTCTTGGTAAAAAAACTCTAGCAACTAAACTACACTGTCGTACAAATGTATTGTCATCTAATTCAGAGAGATGTCAGAAAACTATCATAAGTAAATAAATACAGTTTAAGAAAACAACCAATGTAAAGTCTACCTACGGTTTGATCTATTTATAAGAAATAATATCGTGAATAACCATGGATTTATTTAAAAAATTTATAAATTGAATGGATTTAATAAATTATAACTAATTTTTTAATAATTATTAATTTTTATTAAAATTATTATTTTAAAATTAATTTTTAGAGCTCTTTGAACTTATGTTTCATAAAACTTAGGAATTCATAAAATATATGTTAACTGTATAATTTAAAGACAAACAAGAAAAGTGAACATCACACAACACAAATGTGTTACAATACAAGTACAAAATGTATGAAATTTGCAATAATATGTGTACATTTTGTGTTTTGTGACGTTAACTTGTATTTCTAACAACACGTAATATGATGATTAAGAAATAGTTGTTTTTATGTTTGAAAAGTAGTCATTAAAACAATTGTAAAAAATGTGTCTTTGTGGGCTTTATGCCCCAAAAGTAACCCAACATTTACTGTAGACTACCGAGTCGTGCAATAATCAAACATAGTTTTCTATGATTATTTATTAATGTTAAATATAGCCTAGTTTATAAAAATAAATAGGTAAGTCTCTAAAGTTGATTCAAATATTGACTAAATAAAAAGACTAGGAAGCACCCCTGTATGCTTTGCGTGCTTATCACATCTGTTGATAAACTTGGGACCCCTCCCTAGTGTGATTTTGTTATTTATTTGTTTTACATTTCATACTTATATCGCAATAAAATAACATATTATGTCAAGTTTACCTTTCCTATACTATCTAATTTTATATGGTAAATGGTAATAAAAGCGTTCATTTGTTGGTATTGGGACATTATTTAATTATCTACTTCATAAACTCTGTCAGAGAAAATATTTTTAAACCTATTTGTAGCACGTATTGAAGCTTACAAAAAATTGTCATACCAAGTTGCATGGTTCGAGGCCTTATTGTTTTTGAAAAATGTAATGGTATTTTTGTTTTATATTTACTGATGATTATACCCAGTAGTAATCTGATATGGTTTTACTTTAAAAAATAATATGGTGTCGAACAATTATTATCGATTAACTAATGTGAGAAATATATCAAGAACTAAAGGACTAAGCTTAAAAACGTTTGGATCTTTTCCATTAATTCACTACCTCTATTTTTTTTTCTTTTCGTTTATTCACAACGGTTTTATACGTATTCTATTGATCTAAAAACCGTCCTCCAATTATTTTTACGTCCACTGAAGTATTCATTATCCGCTGGGAAAATGATATCGCTGGTCTTTTCTTATCGCTTTCCAAGAACTAACACAGGGAGAGCGTATTCGGCGGTAAGTCATTCATTGCATTTACCAGTTTATGATGAACTTTAGTATCCACCTAGCTGAACCGTTAAAAAGTAGTGGAAGTAAAGTAACGGAAAAAGTAGTAGTAGTGAATTAACGGAAAAGGTCGAACCATTTTAGTTAAGCTTTCTATTTTATAATTGTGATGCGAATAGTGAGTTAGAATAGACCGAATGAAAATGGTCACAGGGGGGGGGGTTGCTTGGAGGGAGCTTGCTTGGTCCCTCAACCCCATAAGTACTGTACAGTGAGATCACTAAGTTGTTTAGTTAATTTTGTAAAGTGATAAAGTAAAACCACAATTGTCAAGCAGTGTATTTCAATGAAGTTAAACTAAAATAAAGTTTATGAAATCAATACACAATTATTTTTACTTTACCTAGATTTATTTTGAGTTAATAAGTAGCTGCGGGAACAAATAACCATTAATTAACGTTTCCATTATTCCATAGATAACTTACCTACAAGTTTCAGAGTGATAAAAAGGCTCATTGGTGGATGTTTAGAAACTTGACATTCGTACAAGCCCTCATCACTCATTTGTGCGAACCTGATATGAAGGGCCCAGTCCTAGAAAATTGAGATAACATTTGCACTTTAATTAATGCGAATTTATTTTGCAAAAAATATGAATACATAAAACAAAAAATTTTTAGCATGGTTTTAGTGTTTTTTTTAATTTGCAACCTTATTAAGCAACTTTTTTGTCATACCAGTTATAAACGTACACAAATTTGAATCATCGGTAGGATTTCTTCATTTTACATATGGGATACCATTTTTTTAGTGCTTTGAGAATTGCTTCAAAATGGTTATTCTGTGGCCTAAAATATTAAAGCTAAAACCAGATATGATATCACTATACTATATAACCAGCATTCGTTTCAGTAGATTAAAAATAATTGTAAAAAGTTTAACAGTAAATATAGATTAAGACGAAATTATTGATTATATTTTCCAGTTCCTATCTGTTCAGATTGCCTATGTTATTATAAGGTATTTAGTACATAAATCAATAGTTTATTCTAAAAAAATTTTACTGCTAGTAACTCTAAATCAACTGCATATACTTATTTTATCATATTGTTTTATATATAAAACTCATATAATATAATAAATGTATGAAACATTCTTTAATTAATTTGGAATAAAATCTTTAATTCCAAACTAAAGAAGAAAAATAGTTCTTTAAATCTTTTCTTGAATATCGATTTTATTTAAAATTATATCAATCTATAACTATGCAGTTTTGGTTACTGATAAATCATGAACTCCTTTAGATGATTTTCTTCAAGAATAATAGTATTGGCATATGATTTGGAGAAAAGTTTAAATATATTTAATAAATCTATCAGTAAACACATTGTATCACATTTAATTAGTACTATTCTATATTAAAAATACTAAAATAACTTCCTTTACTATTAGTTAGTCTATGAGTACAGTATTTCAACACGAACATTTATTTGAATACATACATTTACTCTCTACCTTCTTTGGATGACATATTGTTAATGGTAAACACGCTATTAAATGAGTTAACTCTATTAAAATTTGAGTCATTAAAAGTAAATGGGCATGATTAGACTGTAAACAAATCCGTAATCACTATAGAAGATACGATTAGATGGGATTACACTTGGTATCCCATAAAATAGGGCATTATATATTAATTTAATTTTCGTTTATAAAAGTCGTCATAAAAGACAATTGTACTATCCTCAACATCGTGCAATCTTTGTTTATTTATAAATAAATATCCTTAAATAAATATACAGATTTGTCATCAACCTTATAATATAAATTACTGCTAATCTGTAAGTCCTTTAGTTTCCCGGGCTACAAAGCTACTAATATATGGAGTTATCCTTACCATACAAACATAAGTATTAATTGAGCTACTGTGGACTTAACTGGAGGACTCCGACGTTAACGCAAGTTGTCAGCGTCAAGTGACATGCACACCGTCATGTCACGTACGGTGTTAGTGATATGAATTATGAGTACCGCCCAACATTTTAAGGTTACTGAAAATGGAACCTAACTATATAACTCGCGAGGTTCACCGAGGCGCTTGGCCAGGCGATCCGCAGAAGACTAACTGGAGTGGGGGGAGCCGCCAGTCAGTGTGTGACATATGGTAAATAAAAGTAGAAATCAAAATCATATGACATTCAAATTGTTGTTTACAGCCTGACTTAACCTTGTTATTGTTAATAGATAAATAATAAATACTTATACCAATTATGACTAATTAGTTAATAAATGACGCGCTTAACAATTTTTATTTATTTGTTTACATATCTATTGATTATATCATAATTTGATTCACTAATCTATAAGCAAATTAATGTACGTATTTCCAGAGCAGACATTGCAGAGACAGCATAGTATGTTGTTTTAATTTTAGCATTAAGAGGTTTTAATTCAAATTTAAAATGAAAACGACCTTTCTGATTGCCCGTTATAATAAGTGTAAACAAACAACAAAGAAGGCGAAAATAAATTCTTTTCTACACAGAAAGGCGTTGCAAGCCCAGGCCAAGTTCCACTCCACTCCTAGTATTATTCCCCTCACGCGCAGGCCAAGTTCCTCTGTAAGCCTCGCGAGTTAGATAATTCGAGAGAAGAAATCTGTAGAAACCTTTTAATATATAACATATGAAGTAACAATTTATATTGAATGAAATATTTAGACTTAATTTGAAACAAAGTGGTAGTATTGGCCCACCCATTCACCTACACACTTGGAGTTGTCAACATTTAACAATTAACTTATTGTTTAGTATTCCAATTTTCATCTACAAGATACAACAACCCTCCTATCCATCCATACATCAGTGGTGTTATAGACCCACCCACCCGACCATACACGCATGGTTGTAATGGCTCACCTTTAAGTCCATATATATTGATACTTTTTTACATGTTCTTTGTTTATTGACACACCCACCCACTCATACGCGTATGGGTGTATTGACCCGTCTACCCAGCCATACATATCTAATGGCGATGGCCCAGCCTTAATAGACCGGCATAAATGACCCACACGTACAGTGGTAAACATTTTGTGTGAATAAATGAACGTTTGACAGTAAAATATTAATAAAATACCCTTAATTTAAACAAATACCTGATCATTGTGTACATGGGCGGTGAAGAACCGGTCATCACTGCTATACGTAGCCAAGCCAACTGTCAACAGCTGGTAGTCAGTGCGTCTTATCCAAGAGACCTGCCATAAGTAATGCCATTAATGGTAATAATATAAGTTATCAATATGTTGGAAGGGAACTCACGTATCTATAAAATAATAGACCTATAAGCTATGTAAATACATGACGAAATATATTTTTTCTGTTTGTAGAAAGAGGGTATTCAAGTCAAAACCGTTCAGGACAGGCGTTGAAAGTAAATTTTTTTACATTACAATATTTGTAAACAATTTTATTAGTAGTGTAATACTCTTAAGTTAGAATGTTAACACATTTTACCATTGTCTGCTAAGAATTTGAAAGACCCAGACATCTAATAATAATTAATTAAATTGAGTATTAACTGATTCCAACTCATATTAATGTAATTATTATTTTACACGTGGTTTTTACTATAAATAAGCTGATATATAGTTAATTGAAGTTACATTCTAATTAATCACCATTGACTCAGTGACACCTCCGACTTCACAGTGAAGGATGGAAGTACTTCCCGTCTGGGCAGTGACCTTTGTGCAGTTCTCGGAGAGGAACACGATCTGCTCTGGACCTTGGGAGGATGTTATTGGACTGTCCTCGGAGGGTTGGATACTATTGGCCTGGATGGCACTCATCCACCAGTCGTCGTTCTCGTGGGGCACTGAAACAGGAAGTCATCAATTACACAACTAAATACGATTGTATATAAGTCATACAAGAATAACTAAATAACACAATATGATTTACTACAAGGTTTTTCTTATTCACTGTTTGTTTATGGAAAGAGGTAATTCTTTACATAGTAAAAAAAAAAAAAAAAAAAAAAAATTATTTACATTATTAGCCCTTATGGGATTTAAAAGCTTGAACCTTGCATTCTGCTGTGCATATGAATAGTAAATCTATACTATTGTCTATACTTGGCCTCTTAGCCTTCTTATTAATATTATCACTATGAACACAACCACTCTAGCTGTACACATATTATTGATGAGTTGATAACCAAGTAGTTAGTAAAAATATGTTTAACTGGCAGATTTTTCTGCAGTTGTTAAGTATATTGAATTTTAATAGATCATAAATATTCAAACTTATGTCAATGTTAAATTTTAAATGAAACTATTCACCTCATTATTGAAGGTTTATAGTATTAAGTTTGTCAAAATTTTAGGAGCTAAGATAGTAGGTTAGTTTTATACGTCAGTATGAGTAAATAGTTTGTTGTATTGATTTTAACACTCTAGGTCCAGCCTCAAATTTAATGTTTGTGTACTTACTTATTTAAGTAAATGTAATTTACATAATAAATTTAAGTAGAGCACAGTTCTCACATATATATATATATATATATATATATATATATATATATATATATATATATATATATAAATTATCTTAAATAAATTGCATAATACAATAGTCATAACTTGTAACTCTTGTAATAGTCATAATATTTATGACTCCTCCAGACATAAGATGAGGGTTCATAACGACTGGGTACAGATAATGAAAACAAACGTCAATAAGAACGATATGTTAAATAACAAATGCAAATATTACAATCTCGTTCATCAAAATCTGCTCTCATTAAGGCCAAAAACGTTTGGTTGACAGAAGAATCAAAAAGCTGGTATTAACTTAGAAAAAAAAGTTATTATATATCTAAAAACTTGTTCATGTTACTAAAAACTTTCCAAGAGATTACATTTTATTAAGTTTGATGTTTTTCAAAGTGAAACATTTGATATGGTTAGAGATACCATACATAATATATTTACAAAACAAGTATCAACAATTCAGAAGCTTTGTGCCATAAATAAGATAACATGTCCTTTTACTGAGACCAAATCATCATCCTCTGACACAGATCAATCAAATTGTCGTAAATCTTTGTATAAAAGCTTTCACAGAACGTGTGTTAAGGTTATTAAACAGAGTTCGTAACTTTTCTGTGTCAAATACGAACTTTTCCAATGTTTACATGGTTATGCCAATTGGTTCAGCTGCTAATGTATTACTTTCTGAACATAAAGATTACTACCATTTCTTGATCCGTAAAACATTGGAAACTAAAAACAACCTAAAAATAACTTAACACTTACAAAGCTGAAAGCACTTAAATCATTAAAAACAGTTGAGTCCATAGTAACTGTTCTGCTGATAAAGGAAAAGTTACTGTAATTTTAGAAAAGGAAGACTACGATAGTAAACTTAAAAACTCAATAATTGTGATGAAGATATTTCACTAATCAAAGATCTTACATTTAAAATTTAAAAAAACCTAAAACTTGTATTAAAAAAGTACGAAGATTAAATTGGTAAACCTCTTGTTCTTAAACTAAGTCCATAATATTCAAAAGCACCTCATTTTTATGGACTTCCAAAACATCATAAGGACCTAATTCCTTTAAAACCAATAGTTAGTTCCATAGACTCTCCATCGTACAAGTTGTCAACATATATCTTACCAATAATAAATTTGTTTTTTTGGGCAGGTTCAACCGTACATTAAAAACTCTGAAGATTGTATTGTCAAAATCAAAGAAGTTACTGTTACATCCAGTAATATTATGGTAAGTCATGACGTCAATGGTTAATTACATATGTGCATGAAGCTTTACTTTGATTAAAACCCTCCTAAAAACTACAACAGTCTTAAAACAAGAACAAATGTCTCTGACGATTGTATAATGGAATTACTCACTGTATGTGTATGCCATGATTATTTTCAAATATAAACACACTTTTCCAATCAAGTTTCAGGTCTACCTAAGGGCAGTACACTCAGTCCTATAATTAGTATAATTTTCAAATTATACTATTAAGGGAATGAGTATTTTTGGATCTCTTTCAAAACATTGCTTTTGAAAATTGGAAAATATAAAACCCAAAATTCACTGATGATATTTTTGTGTCTGGGAAGAAGAATTGAATATATAGGACCGACAGTAAAATTCACTATTGATAATGAAGTTAATAGAGAAATTACTTTTCTGAACGTTTTAATTACTAAGACAGATGAGAAAAACCAATACTTCCCTTTTCACAAAAAAAACTTTCAGTGGACCGGATCTAAATTATAATTCGATCCATCCTCAACATGTTAAAATTGGTATTGTACAAAGTTTGCTTAAAATTATTGATACACTGGTAACATATAACTAAGACAGAATACTTGAAGAAAAATATATGTTACATCTTTTGTTAAAAAATGATTATACTAGAGGATAACAAAGCAAAAAGAAAAGCTCCACTATAAATAAAATGTTTGAACATCAAACACCTCTAGCAGCATTTACTATTCCTTACGTAAAATGAATATCTGAAAAAAATCTTTAAGTAAATTCTAAATTTAACTTAGTTTAATTCATCCAACAATCTACGAAATAATTTAACCAACTTAAACCCTAAAATAACAAACAAGAAACAACAAATGTAATATAGAAATTAATTGCCATTGCAATAAAACTTATATAGATCAAACCTCAAGACCAATTTCAAAACGAATAAACTAACACATTTACAACTATAAACAAGAAAATATAGAACAATCAAAAGTAGTTGAACAAGTGATTAATGAGAAAAATTAAATAAAAAAGTCTGCTAGTGTAGTTATAGAGGAACCATGATGGACCAAAAGGAACCAAATTGAAAGAGCATGCATGACAGTTTTGAAAGATGAATATATTTCCCATCCGTTTCTAAATTTTATTTATATATTTTTACCTTTATTAATAAAAGAAGAAATCTCATGTCAAATGTTAAACTCTAAATCATATTTTAACTCATAATAATTGTTATCTTTATTTCAAACAGCCATTAAGTTTAAATTTGATGTTATTTATTTTATTATTATACAGATATGCTTTCTATTTTTATTTACAACTGATTCCTTAACCGATTAAAGTGCTTTTGATTAAAATTAAATATGTGCAATGTTATTAAAACATGACTTTCATATGTTATGTACATACAACTTAACAATTTCCATCAAGCATATATAGCATGAAAAGAATTACAAGATACTTGAATTATATTAGGTATTCTAATTATAACCCCAAGTTAATTGTCAAATTTGGTTTCTTTTATTCTATAAAGGCAACCTAACCTAACCTTAATATATGTTATAAAGTGGAGGTGCAATAAATAGGATTGTTTTTATCAAAGTCTTTCAAGATTACATTGTTTAACCAACCATTAGCATGTGAATAATATTGTTGCATATCATGTATGAAAGAAAAGTCGTTAGAAGCAACCCTAACACAATTTTAAGCATTCCTTTTCATTTCGCTAGTCGTGATAGGTCAGAACTAAGTGTAGCACAAACTACAGATACTTCTTCACCTCTCATATCTTGGTTCCTCTGTAACTTGGATGGCCACTCCACCTGGAAGTTCCCATATTATACTCACGAACACTCCGGGGTTCAGACACGACAGTACTTTATAGGTGTGGTTTCCTCAGAAACGTACTTAACATTTGTTATTATTGCTAGTATTACAAATGTTTAATACACCCACATAAATTATGCATTTAGACTGAATATAAATAATAAATAGAGTATAGAATAAATTGTGATGTTTGCATTAGTGATACTAGTTTATCGAGTTATAGAAATCACTAATGGATAAAGCGGAAATTCTCCTCAATATGTTGGTTCCAATGATAAAACAGCACTGTATTATCATATATTTGATAATAAATATTATAAAAATTCTTAGTTTTTTTAGTATTAATTTTACAATACCAATCATATTATTATTTTAATGTACAATTAAATTATTAGTAAGAACAACTACATTTTAATTTGAATAGAAATACATTTCCAGCCTAATCTCTAGTTTTAAATCTGAGAATGTGTGAATTTTTAAGGTTTCGTGAAATGTAAATAAATAAGTACAGTTTTACGTTTTTTAATGAAACATTACCAGAAAAATCTGACTTTCTTTATATTCTTTTAACAAACTTCCATATTCCGAATGGACTTTAGTTAATATTGAATGTATTGTTTAAAAAAATACATATTCGTGTTTGGGGGAAAAGGAAGTCCATTCGGAATATGAAAGTTCGTTAAAAGAATATAAAGAAAGTCAGATTTTTCTGGTAATGTTTCACTTCCTTTTTCATAAACACAAATATGTATTTTTTTAAACAATACATTCAATATTAACTAAACACTAGTACGACGAGCTCAACAAAAAAAAAATACCGACTTGTTCCATTTTATCTTTACCGTTATAATGTGATAAAATAGTATTGAAAATACTAGTTTCAATCTCGGACAACTAAGAATAATTTTATTCTTTACACAATATTATGACACCACTTTAACTAGAAACTTAATCAAAAACAGATTACTATCTAAGAGTAGTTAATTAAGTAAATCCTTTTAGATATGCAGTCATGGTCTGTATCACAGTAATATTTTTATTCAAGATATCGACAAACTCTTCTAGTTTTATTAATAACTTGAAATTTTGTTTGTATGTGACGTTAAATTAACTCACTATATTTTTAAATACTTTAGTTAATTTATATACTTCAAAATATATTAAAACAATATTCAAAACGGCAACAAGCAAAACATATTCATTAGTACAATTTTATATTTTTTCCAAAAGTACTTCAAAGCGTAAGTTGGTGTTTTCATATCAAACATTTATTAAAAATCTGTTGGAAAGATAAAACACAAATTGACTGAATACCATTGGTGTATTTGAATGTTACACTAAAACTAGTTACTTTAGGTAGACTAATGGGCCAACATGATTTGTTGACCAAACCCTTGCAAATCACAGAGATGATATGGAGCTTCATACTCATTGATTCCAATTTTCCATAGGTAATTAACTGACGGATTGCAGCAATATGTGGTTACAGCTAAAACGTTTTACTGATTGTCAATCATCAATAATTGTGTCCTTATGTTTGTTATTTTTAATTGTAAAAGGCTTAACGAAAAATAAATGCCGTAATGAATATTACGATATCAAAACGCCAACCTGTATTAAAATAACGTAAGAATAACAGATATTAATTAAGAGACTTGTGTAGGTTAATATGTTGTGTACGAACCTCTCATCATAGTTATATAACAGTTATTAACAAAGAGACTTGTGTAGGTTAATATGTTATGTACGAACCTCTCATCATAGTTATATAACAGTTATTAATTAAGAGACTTGTGTAGGTTAATATGTTGTGTACGAACCTCTCATCATAGTTATATAACAGTTATTAACAAAGAGACTTGTGTAGGTTAATATTTTGTGTACGAACCTCTCATCATAGTTATATAACAGTTATTAATTAAGAGACTTGTGTAGGTTAATATGTTGTGTACGAACCTCTCATCATAGTTATATAACAGTTATTAATTAAGAGACTTGTGTAGGTTAATATGTTGTGTACGAACCTCTCATCATAGTTATATAACAGTTATTAATTAAGAGACTTGTGTAGGTTAATATGTTGTATACGAACCTCTCATCATAGTTATATAACAGTTATTAATTAAGAGACTTGTGTAGGTTAATATGTGGTATACGAACCTCTCATCATAGTTATATAACAGTTATTAACTAAGAGACTTGTGTAGGTTAATATGTTGTATACGAACCTCTCATCATAGTTATATAACAGTTATTAATTAAGAGACTTGTGTGGGTTAATATGTTGTGTACGAACCTCTCATCATAGTTATATAACAGTTATTAACAAAGAGACTTGTGTAGGTTAATATGTTGTGTACGAACCTCTCATCATAGTTATATAACAGTTATTAATTAAGAGACTTGTGTAGGTTAATATGTTGTGTACGAACCTCTCATCATAGTTATATAACAGTTATTAATTAAGAGACTTGTGTAGGTTAATATGTTGTATACAAACCTCTCATCATAGTTATATAACAGTTATTAATTAAGAGACTTATGTAAGTTAATATGTTGTATACGAACCTCTCATCATAGTTATATAACAGTTATTAACAAAGAGACTTGTGTAGGTTAATATGTTGTGTATGAACCTCTCATCATAGTTATATAACAGTTATTAATTAAGAGACTTGTGTAGGTTAATATGTTGTGTACGAACCTCTCATCATAGTTATATAACAGTTATTATTTAAGAGACTTGTGTAGGTTAATATGTTGTGTACGAACCTCTCATTATAGTTATATAACAGTTATTAATTAAGAGACTTGTGTAGGTTAATATGTTGTGTACGAACCTCTCATCATAGTTATATAACAGTTATTAATTAAGAGACTTGTGTAGGTTAATATGTTGTGTACGAACCTCTCATCATTGTTATATAACAGTTATTAATTAAGAGACTTGTGTAGGTTAATATGTTGTATACGAACCTCTCATCATAGTTATATAACAGTTATTAATTAAGAGACTTGTGTGGGTTAATATGTTGTGTACGAACCTCTCATCATAGTTATATAACAGTTATTAACAAAGAGACTTGTGTAGGTTAATATGTTGTGTACGAACCTCTCATCATAGTTATATAACAGTTATTAATTAAGAGACTTGTGTAGGTTAATATGTTGTGTACGAACCTCTCATCATAGTTATATAACAGTTATTAATTAAGAGACTTGTGTAGGTTAATATGTTGTGTACGAACCTCTCATCATAGTTATATAACAGTTATTAATTAAGAGACTTGTGTAGGTTAATATGTTGTGTACGAACCTCTCATCATAGTTATATAATAGTTATTAATTAAGAGACTTGTGTAGGTTAATATGTTGTGTACGAACCTCTCATCATAGTTATATAACAGTTATTTAATTAAGAGACTTGTGTAGGTTTAATAT
>JAQJVL010005749.1:0-33116 GCA_035578905.1 Stictocephala bisonia | reverse complement strand
TGAAACCCTTCATCTTACATTCCTTATATTATTTTTAATTGATCTTCTTAATTTGAGATAAAGTTAATTTTTATAATTTTGTTGCATACTTGTAACAAAAACTATCTAACATTTATATGATCAAAACGTGTATATTTTAAATTATCTTTCTTTGTAGTAGCAAGATACAGTACCTGTAACAAAAGGTATTATTGTTACTCAACCGCTTCTAAAATTTGATAAAAACCATAAATACTTTATGTGTGCATCAAATAGAGTTGTAGAGTTGCATCGAATCAAAATTCTTTGAATCACATCGAAAATAATTTGCTGCATCGCACACCCCTACCTAATGCACTTGTAATTTAATTTCACAAAAGTTATTTTCTCTTTAGCATTCCTGATAAATAAATGGCAATCAAAACAGGACTAAGGCAAACCTGTGAAAGTACTAAATTGATATAAACATCAAAATACAATACAGTACTACATTGAACTGACTCGTCACATCTACTCAAGTGACATGATTGATCAAGAACTAATGATTCATCTTGCTGCTTATATACTTCTGCTCTTAGTTTGATAAATGGTTAAGAAACCTGGATTTAGCTATGTGACAGGAGATCAATATTCAAACATTAAGACACACAAGTACTTAAAAATCATAGACCAAGAAACTTTATATTTTTGCCATAAAACACTAATGGCAAATGATCAGTCAAGTCATTGAGGAGTTGAAGTTAAAACTATGGATCCATAGTTAATGAGTACCTATTGCGTTCTTTACAAGAGGGGATTAGCTGGTCTTCATACAGTCGAAGAAGCAGGTGTTGAATGGTTAAGAAACATGATTTTAACTCTGTGAGGGATGATCAATATTTAAAAACTAAGACACAAGTATTTTGTACTGTAAATATTTTTCATTTTTCTAACTTTTATTAGTTTGGTAATTGGCCTATAAAAGTCATATGAATTATGTATATAGTCTGATAAATTATAAAGTCATGGCATGTATAACAAACATGAACAATTTAAAAATACATTTTCTTTAAAGCATATTCAGTCAGATAATCTGTAAATTTTAAATTATAAAAGCCTCACCAAATACTATACATGATTTAATCTGTGTGTTTTTCCAGAGCCTCTTACGACATGAGATGTTTCATAAAACACTGTTTGCATGCTGTCTGGAGATAGTCATTTACTCCTACAACTCACAGCGAACATTTCCGTGGGTGCTGGATGCTCTGAAGGTCGAACCTTACCACTTCTACAAGGTTATTGAGGTTACAGTGAGAGCCGAGGACCAACTCTCCAGAGATATGGTCAAACATCTCAACTTGGTTAGTTTTCAAACGAGTTATTAAGTTGGTTTGATAGTGTAGCGTAGTTGGTTTAAGCCCAGATTATAAACTAAAGGTTAGCAGTTTTGTCCCAATGGAAGAAAAAAACATTTTTTAAAGAGAAATACCATTGTTCATGTATGGGTTGGCGGAAGGGTCATAAAAATTGTTCATGAATGAAGTGAATAAAACAGAGTAAACTATTTTGGTGTTAGAAGGAAGTACTTGCGAGTATGTGAATAAAAAAGTAAAAGCTAATACTCAGTAATTACTAGTCAATAAAGTATTTGCGTAGAAATGAGATGAATAAAAGAAGTAAGTTCTCATAAGGAAAAGTGTTTGCTTGCAGATTCACGAGTTTACCCAGACCCGTGCTAGCACCTTTTACTAAAATGTCATTGTAAATATTTTAATAAACATTTGTCACTGTAAATAAAAATGCATATGTAAGGGTCAAACTTGGATAAGTTTAGTAATGTATAGAGGCATTTTGAGTTTTTATTATTAGTACAGTAAAATTAAAAATATTCTACACAGGGGTAAGTCGTTTTTCTACAGAAATGTTGGCAAGTATTTGCTGCATACAACCATGCTGGTCAACACTGTTCACTTGAATTTGTGTAATTTCCATTCGTGTCTTAGATGGCAACCTTCATGCACTTCCGTGAAAAACATGAAAGTAAAATGTAATTTGACAAAACTAGAAAATTAAAAAAAAACCAAAAAATTGAAAAATGTTAATGAAAAACTTCCTTGTTATACACGTACGAATCCTCTGGTGCTATATGATTCTCAAACACAGCTGCTTATACACAACGTGCTTCAAACGTGAGCATGTGCACACCCACACAGGTACCTACAACGCATACGTGTTAACGTATTCACATGCATGTAAGCACTATAATAGTAATTGATAATTTTTTATTTTATTTCTTTTAGGTACAGTTTAAGGGATTGGGCAATTGGAACATTTATTATTTACAAAGAGACTAGTGTTTTATTACACCATCTTTTTCTACGATAGCTATAGAACTATATCCACATATATATATATATATATATTTCGACTTTATTGTCATTTTCTAGTGTGAATGACAATAAACACACTAGAAAATGACAATAAAGTCGAAACATGTTGTGTCAATCAGTTTTAATAAAAATATAAGGGTACTCAGTTTTTTTAATTTTATTACTCCTAAAATACGTAAGTAGCCCTAATTTTTAACTTTATATTAATATATATATATAGCTGATAACCACCGGCTGTTCATTTGTCATTTGGCTATTAATTAATGACACTTTCTACGGAATAGTCGCCCTTAGTTTTTAACAATGACTACATTCGCTCATCTGCACTCATCACAAATCCATATTCGCCCATATTTTGACGATCAGCGTCTTAAGAATAAAAAAAATTGATATATAAAAGCCATTTACCGCTCATCACTATTTCTCCAAAATTATATGTCCATTTGACTTGTAATTTTGTATATAGGTTTATCTTGGCCTCTAGAGGCTCACTAAGAAAGGATTTTCCTCTCGTACCTCAGGACTCCGTTCCACTAAACTCGAAAATTCCCGTGGTATTCTTTTGTAGCTATAATTAATAGATTGATCTTTTATTAACAACAGTTAAATAAAAACAAATTGAGTAAAAATGTGTTAGGCTAAACTGTTTAGATTCAAAATAATTGAGTAGAGTAAATTATACATAACATCAGCTGTTCTAAATTGGATATAAATCAAACTCAATATTATGCCCAGCGAAGCAGGCGGGTACAGCTGTTTTATATAATTGTCTTTAAGTTGCATCTCTTCTTGTTTGATTTTCTGATCTTGTTTGATGATCAAATTTAATTGATCAATTTGATAAGCACCAGTCTGCAAAATATACCCTCTGAAACATATGCAGGTAAATCAGAGCTAGACATCATCACTCACTTACTATTCAAAAATGATCAAAACGTGTGGATAGTGAACACTGAGTCTACTGGTCGGTAACTGAGTGTCGCACGAATTAATGTTAGACGAGCATGTTTTTTTCTAACAATACACACTACTGTATACACTTTTACTGTAGTGTTTTAAAAGTATTTTCTTGGCTCCATGATTGCAAGTATTTACTCGCAAGCATTTCCCTAGTATTTTCTCGTCAACTTTAAGTAAAAGGTTTTGAGTTATTGATTGTTTTAATCACTTGGTCGACACGATTTTACTATTTTGGTTACACTTTACAAAATACTTCAAGCTTTTACTTGGTTTCTATTCACTTCATCCCATGTTTGGGTTGGCAGAATAATCAATACGATTGTTCATGTAGGGGTTGGAGGAAAAATCATCACCATTGTTCATATACGAGTTGGTAAAAGAATCATCACCATTGTTCATATACGAGTTGGTAAAAGAATCATCACCATTGTTCATATACGAGTTGGTAAAAGAATCATCACCATTGTTCATATACGAGTTGGTAAAAGAATCATCACCATTGTTCATGTATGAGTAGGTGGTAGGATCATTACTATGTCTATATATTAGTGGGTAGAAGTGTTATAATAACTAAATTGAGAATGGTTATAAGTTTATGCAAAGAAGTTCGTACACAGTAGTTTTAAACCTCAAGAAGCGGTTCATATCATTATACTTAGAATCTGCTATTTTCTTTCTCCGAGACCTGTTGCTTGTGTCTAGTTTCTTTGAAATTCAATGCTTTTGTCTTTAATTATTTATATAGTACTATTATTGCTACTAAAGTTAAATTTGCTTAATTACTTTTTCATTAAAAATATTTTCTGTGACATAAGCTTTACTTTTACTCAAATTTGTGTATTTTGTTGAATACTCGACAGATAGAAGAACAAATCTTGGAATCACTGGCATGGAAGGGAGATAGTCCACTGTGGGATGGTATTGAAAGTTCTGATCTGCCTGTTCCAAGCTGCGAGGATGTCAGCTTGCCAGGTCAGCTATCCGATGATGCACCTGCACCTACCCCTCTTAATAACCCTGCAATTCGAAGGCTAGTACTTCCAGGTTTGTATCTCTCACCATATTTTGTTCTTAAAGTTATGTCAATGACACACTTGTTGTTTAAACATAAGTTTTGAGCCTCTAAATTCATGTAAAAACTCCTATCTTATCCCCGTAATTAAACATTTATGCCAAGTTAAATTTACCAGGAATGAGGAATTTATTGATATGATCAAAAAATTAGTTTGATTCAGCCATAAGGATTCAAAGCATGTTTAATGAAAACGAGCATGTATCAGAATAATAAAAAAAAGCTCTAATTTAGGCTATTTTTCATCGTTGACATTTGAAAAAGTCCTTTTTGTTTTAAATGACATAGTACACAATGAAATAGTTGTAAAATTATGGTTGAACTCAAGTTTGTTTTCATTCTATATGGTGATACTGATTGGACATGGACGAGCATGATCAGATACACAAACCTGATCAGACTGTCAAAACAAACTATCAGTGCCTAATGATTCATAATACATTTGACCATATATTGAATAGAAAACATATAATAAGAATATAACATTGGATTTTACTGAAAGTTCATTTTAGAATCAAAAATATTGTTCATAATACATTTAAAATAAATGCAAGCGAAACATATTCCATAGAATTTAAAACAACAAAATTAATCAAACCTTTACTATAGCTAACATTTTGCTCTCTGAATTTGATGAAGCTATATTTTTAGGTTTAACTTTGGATATCTCTTTGAGTTGGAATTAACATGTGGAAGAATTAATATCAAAATTAAATACTGAATTGTATACCGTACTCTTTTTGTATAAGTTAAAAGACTTGTTAACTTTTTCTGTATTGAAACTTTCAAAACTGTTTATATTTTTGCACATCCAGTCATAAATTTTCTTCTGTATAGCATTATATGGGTTGACGTTAAAAAGAATCTAAACTCCATTTTAACCCTTAAAGCGCCATTTACACAATGCCTATTTTCCATTAAGCGCTAATTTATTTTAAATAAACAAAATTATATTTTTTAGTAGCTTTCTTTTTTATTGTTCTGTACAGGAAAATAAAAGATATGATAAAATTTTGAAACTTTCATTAGCTTACTTTACCTTTTTTTCTTATATATGAATATGTAAATAAACAAACTTTTACTTGAAAGTAAGCCTCAGGCAGTCACTTATACAGTATGAACCAATACAAAATATTATTACTATTAATAAAATATGTATAATTGAGGACATTTACTTGTACATAAACTGATAAAGATAGGGACTGCACATAACACATATAATAAAAAATAAGTAGATACATATAGCACTTGAATAGGATATATTTAGTACCTTCCACAAAATCAAAATCGGCCGTATATTCAAATTGACACTTAAAACTAATAAATGACTAACATATGTTAAACTTAAGTAATGATAAAAACAACTAAATACACAGTTTCAAAGAGGTGGGGCGGCGGACAATGACAACTACTCAGCTCGACAGTAGCTGCGCTTGTGGCGTTGGGCGGCGCAGCGGAAATGTACACTGCCAGACAAAAACCAGTCTTGTAGTGATTGACAGGCCAACAAAAGGTCGCACAATGTGTCTCTCATTAGTCACCGCCCATAACTGAAACGCACTAACCAATTAAATTAGAAACATTACTACGAAAATATTATTTTTTGTAATTATTACGTGTATATGCGCTTACAGGTTAATTTATATTAATTACTTAAAACTCAGGGATTATTATGCATGTCTTGTGAGCCTTACTGTCTCTTTCATTGTCATTTATTTAATTAATGATATTGACCAACCCGCCCGTCCATATATCTACAAGGGTATTGGCCCACCCACCCGCCCATACACCTACAGTGGTATTGACTTACCTGCTCACCCATACACTTACAGTGGTTTTGACCCACCCATACACCTACAGTGGTATTGACCCACCAGCCCACTCATATACCTACAGTGGTATTGGCTCACCCACCCACCCATTCACCTACAGTGGTATTGACTCACTTGCCCACCTATACACGTACAGTGCGGAAATCTATTTGCTTAGGGTGTGATAAGGGTTAATAATGAGAAAAAAAAACTATTCACTCCATTCTGAAACTCTGATGGAATAATCTATAAAACATCATTTCAGTGAAAGAAGATTTATGACTGGTTTTAGCATGTATATCTATGAAACCATAATTTCAGTAAAAAAGGAATAGGGACTGTAATCATAAAGATAAATAATCATCAATATGACATAAGAAGCAGAAGTAAAGTGTTTTTAGAAACACATAATCTCCATCTTTCTGTAAAAACTTAAATGTTAAAGGACAATTTTTAAATAATATTCCTAGTAATATAAAAAATATATCAGTTATTAAAATATTTTCAAAACAACTGAAGCCTACTTAACAGACTTACCATTTTATTCCCTTTTAGGATTTTATAATTGTCATAGAACTTAATATACCTAATTTAAGTTGTTTTATTATACTTATGTCTTTAACCCTTTCCACTCCAATTACTGGGAACCCAGTTTCCCTATCAGCTCCATTTACTTTTAAGCAAAGATTGACTACTACATTTGTTCAGTGGGAAAAACATATATCTGATAGTTCCAAAAAGCTGATGTATTTTTTCTTTGTTTCTTCAATGACTAAAGTATAGATTAATATAAAATAAAACATATATTTTTATTTTCAAAATTTTTTAATTATATATATTTATTGGAACAAAATTGAATTTCTAACAAAAAAAACGGATACAAGAAGAATTTTTGAAAAATTTTAAATAGGAAGAATAGTATTTGTTGTTTGTTTTTTGTTGTTTGTATCCTTACAAACAAAAAAAAGTCATTTTCAAATATTTTGGACTAAATTATACATAAAAAAAATATATAATTCTAAAACCGAATTTTTTTGAAAAACAACATTTTTAACAAAAAAATTATTTTCACTGCAACTAGAAAACAATTACTCCACAAATTTTATTTTATTGCTTAGCAACAGTCAAAAGGTACATAATTTAGACCAAATTTGTAAGTAAAGCTTTTTTCAATAATTCAAAACATGTTATCAGCTAAAAATATAAACAGACAAAATCTAATAGCCTACTTGCAACGCTCTTTCATTTTCGTAAAAATAAAAATATTATGACTAAACAGTAAAACAACAACGATAACCTAGCAACAACAATGCGTTTTATAAGCTCATTACGAACGATAACATATGACGGAACAAAGTGAGTGCAGATAGCTGTTGCAGTCAGCCAGCTGTTTACAGAGCAGCCACAGACGACAAACATTACATTTTCTGAGGTTTGTTTACCGATACTAAACTCAAACGGTTCCGAAAAAATTCTACAGATACCAGCACATATCAAACAACAACCCTAGCGGTCAATAATGTAACTACGTCAGTCTAAATACAATCATAGAACGTTTTTATAGAGACGTCGGGGCCGGCCCGACATTGGAGTTAGTGCGGTAAGTTGCGTGGCGGGGCTGCCCCGCCACTTGAGTGGAAAGGGTTAACCATCAGTATGTATTGTGTATGTATTTACGGCTTATATCGACACCATTCTACTCTGTTATACCTTGTGCAATTATTGAATAGAGGATATTTGATTTGATATTTATAAAAAATAAATACATATTTTTAATTATAAATTCACTTGCCAATTCACTTGGGTCCTAGGCCCCTGTGTAAACCTAATTGAATGAGTGAAGTGCCAACTGTTAGCTTAGTTCGTACCTAGGACCTTAGAATGGATAAAATTTTGTTCAATAAGTAAAAATAAACTGATACCAAACTAACATTATTTCTACAGCTTGCAGTGTTATAAGTTCACCAAGCAGTGCTCACATGTACTGTAATGAACATGTAGTTGAACATTACCATACAAACAAGTGATGGATCAGTTCTATTTATTTTCAGTTTGGTTCCTGCTCAGTTCTTTACTACAACCGATTCACAGTTCCAAGTTCTGAGTACTTTTTAAGTATTTCTCAAAATACATTCTAATGTCTATATACCGTGAATCAACAAGTAATGTGGATTCTGTCAGTAAAAACAGTGCATAATATTTTGGGATTTCTCAATATGAAGCATAATACACTCTAGAAATTTATAAAATGACATATTTCTGAAAACTTGAAAATTGGTAACATTTATTTTCAGGGTAAGATTCTTTTTAAAATGTATACAATTTTGCTAAATGTAATGCTCAAATTAGTTTACAACACTAAAAAATTAATTTACCAGGAGGAAATTACAAAACTAGAGAAAATTAAAAAATAATTAGCCTTTTTTTGTTTGGTTTAGTAATAAAGTTTTATAAAATTCAAATTACAACACAGTTGATTGAAATTGTCACAACTTAATTTAATAGGTTGATATAAGTTTTAGTACATCAAAGACAAATAATAACAAGAGCAAATGTTAATATAATTAAAAATTGAAAAAACATTGTTTATTAACTATTAACAATTGGTAGTTATTTTCTTAATTGGAGGTAAAACTGAATTTAGAAAATGTAAATGCTACTCACTAAAAAACAGAAAACACACATTCATAGAAAACAGTATAGCCAATAATACAATAGATTTTTAAGAAATGATACGTTTTAAATGTATCAAATAATATCCAATTTTTGGATCAGTAATTGTTAATTAAGCTAGTGAAATTGAAAAATGAATCCTTTAAAACTCTGTTAAAAGAAAAATAATTAAAATAAAATGTAACTTTTGATAAAAGTAAAAACTAAAAACGATTTATCAAGACTAATGTTGTCTTGTGCTGACAGAATATAATCTTAACCTTTTGAATCCTGGGTATTTTTTTAAAAATATCTGCCAAAAATCCTAGCATTTTTATTGTGGTATCTGCCAAAACTCCCGGGTCTATTTTGCCAATTTCGCAGTATTTTACTAAAAAATTAATTTTTTCCTTGTTTTTTAATAAAACCTCATGATTCTTTTACCACTTTATTCCAAATAAAGTGTACTACAAAACTACATAAATATAAAATAAGTATTCAAATAACAAATTTTTTGTAAAAAAAAGTACTTACCGAAAAATTTTTTTGCCGAAAACTTTTCACTTTTTGTCCATGAAGGAAGTAGTAAAAAATTAGATATGACAAATGTAATTGTATCACCTTGAAGCCCATTGTTTATTTAACAACTTCATAAAATTTCATCACTTTATCACAAAAAATAAAATAGTCAATAATAGTTGTCAAGCTGTCAGCTGACCGCCATAGAGATCGACGCGAATTGCAATGCTCAGTTGATTATAGATTATAAAATAATTCAACATGCTATATAAAATTCAGAAATAATTTATACATAAACTATGATTCTTTACGGTCAGCTTAGTATAAAACATGTGTAATTTTATCATAATTTAATATTAGAAAAAAAATTTTTTTGCAAAGGTTCGTATATACGGACGTCGGGATTTCTTGCAGATACCCTTCAGGTCCGTATATACGAACGCCGGGATTTCTTGCAGATACTTTTCAGGTTCGTATATACGAACCTCGGGATCGTAAGGGTTAAAAATGTATTCTTTAATCCAATTTCTTAGCCTTTTTTTAAATGCAATGTTTTGTATTATTAAGAACATGCCTAAATAAATAAACTCTAATGTCTTAAACTCACAATAAAAACCTTTAATTACTATACACAATAAAACTAAAAGCATAATCATATTCGTAATGGGATATGAGTTGTAAACAGAATGGAATGATGCCATCAGATGTTTTTATCTGGCAGGAAGTGATAAGAAAGGGTTGATAAACAAGGGTGGGTCTCAGAGAAAAGATGATGAGTCTCTTCACAGCCTTTGGACCGATTGGTCTGTTCACTGCCTTTGGAATTCGGATAATGTTATCGTTTCTTTTCACATGCTGGAAAGTAGGCTGACTATGGGTGGATATTTTCTGACAAAGATATTGTGTTTATATTGTGGACAGAAATTGTCTTTTTATTGTTCTGTTTATCAGCACTTTTAAAACCAGAAACATTCCTGATATGAATAGTTATCACCCCCTTTGTTATTCTAGAACGCAGAATCAACATTTTTCCATCGGTTCTCGGTTCCAGTTCTTTTATCAATAACCAAAAGATCCAAGAACGGACTTTAGGAACCGGCCCATTCCTAATACAAACACTAATATTTATCTTACTTTTGTCTGTGGAACTTGTTAGTTTTAATTATGGCATATATTTATTTGTCAAGGTAAAGTTGAAACTTCAAGTGGGAAGTTACAATAAAGAGCATTACTTTTTAATAAGGAATTATTATTATAAAGAAAAAGAATTGATGAGGAATGAAGTGTTTTTTAGTTTTAGTTGTAAAATGAACAAACATTTTACTTACTTTTTCTTGCTATTACGTGGGAAGAAATTAAAAGTTGAAGTTGCAACTCTAATAAATTGTTGGAAAATCAGTTAAATTTATTGATTTCCTTAAATGTTTCAGGATTGACTCAGTCACCCAGTCCTTCAGCGTCTGAGCGGTTCCACTCACCTGTGGCCTCAGCCATCGCCAAGAAGAAGTTGTTTATTGACAACACAGGAGGCGTTTGTACAGTTAAACCTGGCCAGTCTCTGCTCAATACACAGCTTAAACTAAAGCTTCCTGGTAAGATATTTACAACTCTTTATCATTCTCCTTATAAACACGGTGATAAGATACACATTGGTTGCCTCAGTTTAATCAAAATGGTTCAATTCAATTCAATTCAATTTATTTTCGCAAGCGCAAATACATATTGCTGCAGTGCACATATAAACCATCTAGCTATATGCTAGTTGATGGAAAATATATATTACTAGATAATGTTTTTATTATATAATATTCAAATATTCAATATGAAATTATAAATGAGGAAAACATACTCAGTATTAATTATTATAACCAAAAAATAAGACAACTATCTTATTTGATAAACAAACATAAAACAAAATATCAACTCTGAATATCAACTGCCACAATCTCAAGTAACGTGGCAGTGCTACAACAATATTTACACAAAGAAAACTAGAGTCCAGCTTGTACTTTCAACTGATAAGAGAGTCGCTCCTTGTGTCATCTTATCTATTAAACTGGAAGTATATTTATGTAATTGTATATTATGACTAATTAACAAGTTTAAATGTTATGTGGCGAGCGCCACCCGTGGTGAAAGAGGAAACTATCGCGTGCGCATGCGCGGCGATTTGGGAAGGGTGCGGCCTACAGAGTGGTTGCCGGACAGTGTCATCGCCAGGACCAGCGCCGGCAAGGCCGCTCACTCGTCAGCTAAGTGCCTAGTTTAAGAATATCTAAATTAGTTAATGTCTAATATGTGTCGGTTAGGCTAAATTAACCATTAAGGGGGGGGGAGTAGTTCTGCTGGGTAGGATTAAATCAGTCAGTTAATGTAGGGATAGGAACTCTGGGGCACGAGGGGATCGTAGCCAACCAGTTATTTCACAATTCAATTTAATGTATCCATTATCCTGTAATTATATTACCCTTAAGGTAGATCACTCTTAGTGCTGATCAAAGCTGGTTGTGATTTGTTAGGGAGCGTCATTTAGCACTCACGCGGCCAACACTATTTTATCAGCCCACGCGTTTCCTAACGCGGCGGAAACGGCGAAGCCTATTATCCAGTGATATTCTCACACGGCCTCTGATACTTAGTCACTAGTTATTCAACTCACCCATTTTTAATTAACGCGCATTTAGTCGTCTTTTAATTGAATTAATCGGCTCCCTCCAGCCGCAAATTAAACATTCCCGTTTTCGCGTTTCGCCTTTCCCCGCAATTGGTAGCATAGCTCACCGTCCCGCCGCAATTGGTAGCAGAGCGTTCGGAATTAAAATTAAAAATTTTTTTTTGGGAGTGAAATAGCAGTTTGGGCAATAATTATAGATGTTTAATTAGTAAAAAGCTCGGTTAGCTTGCACGATTCGGACATGTCGGTCACGGCACGGGCATGTCACGAGCATGTCGTCACGAGCATGTCGGCCGACCGGCAAACATGACTTTCACTCTTGGCATTCAACCATAAGGCAACAAATTTGCGAATTACTCGAATGGAATTAAGTGCAATATTATTTTTAAGAAGGTGATTTAAATTTTTTGTGTGTAAAAAATGCCGAGAATGATGACGGTGTGAACCGAGAGGTACGTGTCAGCGGTGTAGACGGGCTGGATCGTTCGTTTTTAAGCCTGTCTATAGGCTGCGACGACGTGCATCCGGTGATTTCATCGTTGTCAATTTCCGTATATGTCCCTCTTTTTCAATTTACTTAAGAAAGATAAATAGTAAAAAAAAAAAAAAAAAAAATGAAGGGAGAAGAAGTTACGAATCCAATTTTGTGTACATTTTCCGTTTATACGAACGCGTGAGTGCTTTTAACAATATACCTTCGAACCTCGTGCCCACATTTGTTGAATTTAATTAAAGGGAAAAATATTCAAATTTGTGTAAATAGCGTCAGATATAGTAACTATCAATCTTGTAAAGCAATATCAAATATTTATCCAAGTCTGCAGGAAATTCATTCCACTCTAGCCATTAGTACATACACGAAAGCCAGTAGTATTTTGGACGGCCTTTTTTCATTCATTTATATTTAAGTAATTGTAGTAGTGTAATTTTGTTCAAGATGTGCGATGCAATTTATTTTAAAGTACACCTTGTGATAAAGAATTTTGTGACAGATATTCTCAAAGCTTGGGTTACATCCAACTACCTAGGAGATTTCACGCTAATTATTTTCCAAGCGAAGTTAAAAATAATGTAGTCCTCTTTTCCAAAATGAATAAGTGGAAAGCTATTAAAAAGAAAAAAAAAAAACGTAAAAAAATATATAAAATTAAGTTAAAAAATGTAAAAAAAAATGTAAAATCAAAGGTAAAATGTAAAAAAAAAATAAATAAATAAATAAATAAAGAGTAACTATGTGAGGATATAAAAAGACTGAAAACAAAATTTCGCTTGGGAAATCTCGGAGTAACCTGAGTGGAGAGGCAATTAACCATTGATTAATGTTTCTATTATTTACAGTATGTAATGTATTCTATTGATTATGTACAGTTCATATTAAGTTAAGTTTAGCATATTTTCGTTTCAGTCGGTATTAAATGTCACCCCAGCAAGCTATTACAGCAGGTCAACGGTATTCCAGTTGTAGTTCAGCATTATCGATCGGCACAGAAGAAACCGGTTTTATCTACTACAAGACACCCAGCCGTGTCTAACTGAACTTATTGGTTGCACAAACACACTGACGAATATTACTGACTAAAAGTGGAACAATTCTTTTAAATAAATATCGCAATAAGGCATTTGTAAACAAGAAAATATAAATTGTATTTGTAATTTTATTAATTGATTGATTGGCCATTGAACAATGAATTTAATTTAATTAATTAATGGACATTGGACAATAAATTCAATTTAATTAGTTAAGGGAGCAGTTAATTGTTAATGGGAAATTTTTTAGGGTATTTGGTAAATAATAGGGTTTTTTCTGGCTGACCTACCTGTAGTGGTTCAGTTTTCTAGCTACACAATTTTTTTGAGAACAACTTATTGGTGGAACAAACACACTAACGAATATGACTGACTGAAAGTGAAGCAATTCTTTTGTATGAGTATTGTATTAGGGAATCCATGAATATAATTTGAATTTGTGATTTTAATTAACAGAGCATTAAACAATAAATTTAATTTAATTAGTTGGTTTTTTAAAAGTTAAAAATTTTTTTAATTAGTTGAAAATTAACAGTTAATTTTTTAATTGGAAAATTTTATTCCAATTAAAGTGGCCTTCAATTCCGCCCAGCATGACAGCACAGGCGTCACGCCTGCTAGCTTGTTCCTGGGCAGGGAAATAAAACACCCGCTTCAATTAGCGTGGAGGCTCGATGAGCTAGTGCCCGCGGCCCCGCAGATTCCAACGGAGCAGCGCTGGAGGCAAGCGTTAGACACTCTGCGTCGCGCGAGGCAAAAGCGCGAGGCGTATTACAACAGGGGTAAGAAGCCCCATAATTTCAAACCGGGTGATTGGGTTATGTATAGATTACATCCCCAGTCCAAAGCGGCCGATAATGTGAATTACAAACTCATGCCACAATGGTCCAACCCGTGTGTCATAGGCCGATTCACCACACCGGTCACCGTTCAATTAGTGAAACCATCGACGGGGAGCTTTGTAACGTCAGCACATGTTCTCAATTAAAACGTTTTTTTCAGCCCCAGTATTAAGATGGCCGGGTGAGTGCTATACGACGGTCCCTAGCCTAGGTTAGTGTAGCTCTTAAGTTCTATCTTCCTTTCCTTTCCTTCATTCTATCTACACGTCTTCCCGCGTTTAAATTTTCTTCCAAACGACACCTCTAGTTACCACGGGGTCGGGCGTTTGAGTCTAAGGGATTTCTTTACGAGGACTTCCCTACAAATTGCCCGACGTCCTGTTGACGTGAGGCGCCGAAAAGTTTTTTTACCGTTTTTTATACATCGTTGTTAGGGAACACGCTGCTAAGCCGCTGTGACCGTGGCAAGTTTTAATTTTTTTTTATCAATTAGGTTAAAGAAATCATTTCATGAGTTCCTTAATTCCAGTATAAACAAAAGCTGTGAAATATTTTTGTGTTTGTTTTTCGTAATTCACTTTTGTTTATGCTGCTTGCCCGGCACACAGCTGGCGGATAAGCCATCGTGAGGTGAGTCGACACGCCTCAGGATAGCCGCAGTGTCTCACACACACACACACACACACACACTCCCACACGCCCACGCACACGTCACTCACACATAGTAGCACAACGTTCATCGTCACACTTACACATAACTATCTCTGTTCTGTCTATCACCTTTCTTTTCTATTTAGTACTTAGGGATGCCAACAATGAGCCAGGGATACGGGCTAATTAGATTAAGAATTGTAATAAAGTTAAGGATATGAAACAGGTTTATTTAGCGCGATGTATTAGGGACGATCCCTAGGAGCGAGACAGACATGTCAGAATTGACAATGAGTCAATTAGTTGTGAGAATAAAATTTCCTAGTATTAAATATTGTAATATATAAATATATTTATTCGGGGTGTTGGCATATAATTTAATGTAGCTGTAAGATGGAAAACCTTATATTATTGGTGAGCGCGGTCAATATATGAATAGACTGCACCGAGCTCAAATAATTATTCTTGGAAGCGACAGAGCGGAAGACGTCGATGAAGGGTCGCTCTTATCGCATTCCATTGTTAAGTTGGGTCGGTTGCGATTCCGAGGACAATAGACAGACAGACGCTACAACAATATACCACAATGGGGAATTGGCCAAGCCACAATCTGTTAGGTCACTTTAATTTTGACACACACACATTGAAAAATTGATAATCACCTTTAGTAATTAATTTAGTAATTAATATCCTACCTTCACCTCCACTTGTCTTTTAACAGCAAAGAAAGGGTCCATTACTAGGCACCTGAGATGTGTCTATTACATTACCTCACATACAGACCGACTTAACGTTTACTTTTTCCCACCACCAGTTTTCCCATCGCGTTTACTAACGACCGACGTACGCACAGACTAGGCAGTGTTTCTCCAGCATTTATTTATTAACATATTTAATAAGCAAAGTTAGAAGGGAAGTGTAACGGTGTGTCGAACAATAGAGCTAAGTTTACTAATTTCAATTATTGCATTTAATGTTAAGCTTCAGATTTAATTTTCCTTTTGTATTAATATTTTTTATTTCTTTTTAACCTTTATTATATTAGTATTTTTCTGTAATTCACGATTTTCTAGTCAACCATAACTAATTTAAATTGATTCAATTTCCTTTTTTCAAATTAGCAAATAAATAGATTTACCTTACCATTTAAGATAGTCGCGGGGGAGATTTGCGTCCGATAAGGGCATGTGTCAGCGATTTGCGACTTAAGAAACCAAGTGTGAGTCAACTGGTTCCACCTATTCAAGAAATGTCATTCCAGTCACGCCAGCTATGAACAGCGACCACCCGCCTTTCAGCTATCCTATCATCCATCGGCGGAGCCCTGGATTGAGGAGGGGCAGTACTTCAGCTATCCGACCACTATTGATCTATTTATCAACTGTATAGTGTGAAGCACATTGTCATCTTGTTGCATTTCGGCATGGATTGCCATATCTGACCTCCAACTATGGCGGGTAGTGGCGCATTCAACTACCTTGAGGCATGGGTTGCCCCATCGGAAGATGCAGTATCCATTTTGGAATCACTATTATGTGGATGCACACAGCCGCTGTTACGGCCAACTCAACATCATGGCTACCCAACATCATGGCTACCACCATCGTGGCTACAGGGATCAGCTAACCAGAGTGGTGAATCCACACTGCCTGATAAGAACCGGTGGAAGGTGTGATAACAATCGGATCCGTCCTATTATACACACCATTTCGCTGACACACTCCCGCACCACTTCAGATTTAGTTTTAGTTCCAGCAAAATGGTTAGGGTTAGTTTTACTGTTAGGATCATAAGTAGTTACATAGTTATTTTGCCGCGCGAGCAGACACACCTTACCTTCTAGTAAAAAAAAGGGGGAGACGAATTTCAGAGCACTGACCTCTGCTTCGACTAACCAACTGTGGACGACTTACAGCGTAATCACTTTCGAACGTAGGGCACCTCCCTGCTGGAGGAGGGGCGGACTCTTCTGGCCCCCAGGATTTGAGCCAGACAAGCTGCGCCCCAAACCTTCCTTACCTCCCACCTAAAAAAAAAAAAAAAAAAAAAAAAACCTTTTTAGGGGGGGAGATTGTGGCGAGCGCCACCCGTGGTGAAAGAGGAAACTATCGCGTGCGCATGCGCGGCGATTTGGGAAGGGTGCGGCCTACAGAGTGGTTGCCGGACAGTGTCATCGCCAGGACCAGCGCCGGCAAGGCCGCTCACTCGTCAGCTAAGTGCCTAGTTTAAGAATATCTAAATTAGTTAATGTCTAATATGTGTCGGGTTAGGCTAAATTAACCATTAAGGGGGGGGGAGGAGTAGGTTCTGCTGGGTAGGATTAAATCAGTCAGTTAATGTAGGGATAGGAACTCTGGGGCACGAGGGGATCGCAGCCAACCAGTTATTTCACAATTCAATTTAATGTATCCATTATCCTGTAATTATATTACCCTTAAGTAGATCACTCTTAGTGCTGATCAAAGCTGGTTGTGATTTGTAGGGAGCGTCATTTAGCACTCACGCGGCCAACACTATTTTATCAGCCCACGCGTTTCCTAACGCGGCGGAAACGGCGAAGCCTATTATCCAGTGATATTCTCACACGGCCTCTGATACTTAGTCACTAGTTATTCAACTCACCCATTTTTAATTAACGCGCATTTAGTCGTCTTTTAATTGAATTAATCGGCTCCCTCCAGCCGCAAATTAAACATTCCCGTTTTCGCGTTTCGCCTTTCCCCGCAATTGGTAGCATAGCTCACCGTCCCGCCGCAGTTAAGCTATTACTTTATGAATTATTACAATGATAGTGACTTACATTTCTAAAATATTATTTACATAAAAATATTTAAAAAATATATTTGGTAACGATGAATAACAAAGAAACTAATACATAAAACTAAACCTGATTTCATTTCTGTATTTAATAAGCAGTAAGTGTTCATATACATGATATACAAATAATATATATAAATTTAATAACATGATTTAAATTACAGTAGAGCGCCGATTATCCGAACTAATTGGGGACAAGGGGTGTTCGGATAACTGAATATTCGGATAATCGAACATCAAAAGACAACATTTTTAAATTATATATGTAACGAAATTCTTAGTAGTTAAAAGGCTAAAAAATTATCAAACTAAAGTAATTATTCATGTAATTCTATTATGAAATCAATCAGAATGCATGGATATAACTTTTAAAGAACAATTTATTATACATAGATACAGTACAATGCATACTTTTTATTTAGAGAAAAAGTCCAAAATTTGTTTTTGCTTTAGCCCTGACACTCTTTTTTTCCTGCTAAATCTCGTAAGCGTTTCCAAATTGAGCAGTTGGAGAGCATCACTTTCATCTTGTCTTTCCAACCACTTCATTGCCGTCTCCAAGCAGTGGAAAGCCTCCTCATGTGATGGTCCTTTATTTTCTTCAACGTGATCTTCGTCGTCATCAGGCTCCTCGTTGTCATCCTCATTAGCCTTTGAACCACTGGCAGTTATTTCATCATCTGTTTGAACCTCATATCCAGGGTCACCCTCGTCACATTCTAGCCATTCATGAATGTTTTCCTGGTCACATTCCTCAAAACCAGGTGACTGGTTTATAAGCTCAGCTACCTCCGAAACAAACTGGCTGTTTGGAACCTCTTGAGTAGAAGATGGATTTTTCTTCAATTGTTCATTTGCCTCGTCTGCTTTATAAAGCTTACCCCAAGCTCTTCTCAGAGTAGTTTCTTTGACAATAGTCCAGGCTTCTGCTGCCATGTACACAGCATCCTTCAGATTAATGTCTTTGTAGAGTTGGAAGATAGGTTTGTCTTCTTCTTGGCCAATAAGAACCATACGCAATAATGCCTTACGGTAGAAACGTTTGAACGATTCTATAACTCCCTGGTCCATTGGTTTGGAGTACGGATGTAACGTTGGGAGGAAAAAAAATTACCTTAAATTTTCCATTTTCTCTTCAAGAGAAAGAGTTGAGGGGATGACATGTAGCATTGTCAATCAATAAAAGCACATTTCCTTGGTTTCCAGTTTCACGCTGATGTTTTTTTACACTCTGGGATGAATACCTTTTCATACCATTCAACAAAAATATCAGAAGACATCCATGAATTGGTTTGATTTTTGTAAGTGACAGGCAAAGTCTTTATTCCCTTGAAACAACGTGGATTTTTTGGACTTCCCTATAATAAGCAATGGAAGCTTATGGCTTCCCGTTATATTTGCGCAAACCATTGCAGTTATGCGGGATTTGCTAGCTTTGAATCCAGGTGCTGACATTTCATTTTTAGAAACTAGAGATTTCGTCGGCATCTTTTTCCAGTAAAGGCCAGTTTCATCGGCGTTATACACATTGTCAGGGTTAAAAGCCTCTTTTTCTATCAAATTTTTAAATGAAATTTAAAAACTTTCAGCTGCTGCAACATCAGCAGACAATTTTTCCCCTTGAATATCTATTTCTTGTATTCCATGGCGGGATTTAAAACGCTTCAGCCACCCAGTAGAAGTTTTAAAATCAGCATCACCACCGAGCTTATTGTTCATTTCAAGCACTTTTTCGCATATCAAAGGGCCACTTATAGGCTGTCCTTGACCACGTACCTGCATGAACCATGTATAAACTGCTGTGTCCAAATCTTGGTTTTTGGCAGTTTTCATTGTTTTTCTGTTCAAGCTTCCATCAGCACTGTCAAGCACACACGCAAATTTCAAGATAGAATCGCTCTTCTTTTTTATTTCTGAAATTGTTGCTTTACCAACACCGTATTCTTGAGCTAAACTTGCTCCACTAAAACCACTTTTCAATCGCTTTATTATAGTAAGTTTATCCGACACAGTTAGAACAACGCGTTTCCTTTTTGAAGACATTGCAACAGAACTGTCTCGAACCAAACGTCACAACAAACAGCACTACAATCCGTTCCCGACAAAGGCTCACAAGCCACTGACTAGTGACTATACTACGAGCGCCAATCACGTAGGCCGTAGGCGGCAGACGTATTTAAGCGCTGCATACAGTGAACGACACCGGCGCAGCGGGAGTTTCAGTTGGCGCACGAATTTGAATTACGTACTTGAGAATCACGTTCAAAATATGAATTACAGTACAGTACATACATATTAGGGCGTTCGGATAACCGACGGTTCGGATGACCGACGTTCGGATAATCGGTGCTCTACTGTAATACATTATTCAGAAAAGTGATATCTTCATAAGTGAAAAGCCATAGTTTTATTTTCTTTAAATAAAGCTTCACATATTAATACTTTTAATGTCGGATGGTAAACTATTGAAATACTTTGGGCCTAAATAATGAAAGGAATGTCTAAAAAGCAATTTTTTTACCTTAGGTAAACGAAAAGTGTTTCTACTAAAACTTCTAGTGTTATAAAACAAATTGTTTGTCTGAGTATTTCCACTCATAATAAAAAATAGGCGGCAAAATAAAGGAAAAGAACTTTCACGTTTTTTCATTTTTAAAATTATTCTTAAAAAGTGATTCTGTATCACGCGTAGTTTTTTAATACTATAATTTATGTCCCCGCCCCAGCACTGTATTCCATATTGCAGTCTAGAATCGATTAAGGCAAAATATAAGGATCTTAATAGCTTTTCATTACAAAAATTTCTCAAAAAATAGAATTTTCTTAACGATAATTTTAAGTTTGAGTGCAAATTGTTAATGTGTTTTTTCCCATGAAAGCTTTTCATCAAGAAAATAACAAGATATTTAAAATGTTTTTCCTGGTCAATTACTAGACAGTCACAATTTTCTGTTACACAGTTTATCTCATGATATTTTAAGCTTGATAGAAAATTAAATCTCTGAAATCAAAATTGGCAAACTTAGTTTTTTTAACATTAACTTACATTTTATTGATTGCACACCACTGTCTAAGTTTTCTTAAATCGCTTGTAAGAGCGTTCCAAACATTGTCAATATTTTTTCATTGTATAAAAAATTGCTACATCATCGGCAAATGCTCTTAAAACCCATTAAAATTCAATTCTAACAGATCATTAATAAAAAATAGGAACAGTGTTGCTGACAACACAGAGCCTTGAGGCACTCCTGATGTTATTGTAAGCTGTGAGCTCACAGAAGTTTTTATTTTAACTTGCTGTTTCCTATTTGTAAGAAAACTCATGAACCAATTTAGAGAAGTGCCTCTAACCCCTATTGCCTCTAATTTAGCGAACAGTAGTTGATGGTCAACCAAATCAAAAGCTTTTCCTAAAATCTACAAATAAACCAGTACACTTATTACTGTCATTCAAATTATCAACAATTAAATTTGTAAACATCAATGAGGGCACCTTCTGTTGATTTTCCTTTTATAAAACCGTACTGATTAGAGCTAAAAAAATTTAGATTTTTAAGGTAACTAAGAAGCCGTGTTTTCATCAGTTTTCTATGATTTTTGAAAAAATAGACAACAAACTAATTGGACGTAAATTATCGATTTTGATTGACAATTTGCTTTTATAAATTGGTACAATAATGCTTTGTTTTAATATATCAGGAAATATTCCATTTTCAAAACTTCCAGGAAATATTCCTGGCCTAGTGCCCTTTAACCTAACCTAATATTTTTAAAAAGAGTAATATTGTTCTCAGTTAAACAGTAAGGATTTACAAAATGCAAATCAGATTGAAGAAGGCATTTACTTTTGTAGAAGACATTTATAATAGTTAATAATAGTACTAAAGCATCAAGCAGATTATAGATTTATCAAAAGCATTTGATATTGTTATCCTAATATACTTTTAAACAAACTAAATATTGCAAGTATAAGATGACTAGTCTGGAATTGGTTTCAGAGTTTTTATTTGGAAGGTCTCGTCAGGTAAAATTCAAAATTATCTTACTGCCCTTAAGCGTTATTTCAAGGTGTGCTGCAGGTTTCAGTTCTTTCGGGAATGTTATTTCTTACATTCATAAATTATCTGTTACAAGTTTATTTTGATAGGGAAATTACGCTTTTGACGATGAAATAGCATTGCGATAACTCAGAGCTCAAAACTATAATACTATTTGGAATAGAACGAATACAGATATTTGGCATTTAAAATCTTGGTTAAAAATAATTGTACTATATTTAAAAAGATATAAAATTAGCACAATGAGCTGAAATTTATAAATCCTATTTAAAAATATTTTTCACAATATATGTAGTGATATAGTATTTTTATGAATAAATTTCATGTAACGTATAATAGGTTGCAACCACAAATATGAGTAGAGGAGTTTTATAGCGACATATGTTTGCAAACTGCAGATCACATAGTTGCTGACCTGCCCATTGTGTTCTTTTCATGGGTGATTAGCTGGTCATCATTCAATCGGAAAAGCAGGTGTTGAATGGTTACAAAACATGGATGTGGCTCTGTGACAGGAAATCGAAATTTAAACATTAAGACACAATTACTATGTATCTTAGATTTTTATTTTATTTAGAAATTGTTAATGGTGTTTTTAAAATTTTGTATTAGTATGAATGGCTGGCTTTGAAAAACATATGACATATATAGTGACATATAGTTCATTATCATCATATCCAACATGTATCAAACTTAATGGGTCTGTTTGGCACAGTCTCTGCTTCCAGTGTGGCTCCAAAGTGGCTCAGTCTCTGCCACCTTTTATTCTCCAGCACATCAGACCACTCCTTCCAACATTCCCCAAACCCGTTAGTCCATCTTTCTAGGACAAACTCATTCCTTTATTTTCCTCCTCATGCAATCTTTTTGGAATTCTGTTTTTCTCTTATTCTCTTCACATGCCCATGCCACCTCAATTTGCTCCTCTTTAATTGCATCTACAATCTTTCTAATCTTGTTTCTTATACCTTCTTAAACTGCTTTACTGCTTCTTAATAATCTCATCTTTGCATGCTTGCATTCTACTCATATCCCTTTTCCCATCGTCCAGGTCTCTGCAGCTATGTTTAGAACACATAGTATACCCTAAACATGACTTTCATGCTTTTCTGAGCCACCCTCTACTCATTACCAGTAAACCAGCTCTCACTACCTTCATACATTTCAATCACTTTCCATTATTTCTCCACTCCCTGCTTCCTCAAAGCCTTCCATACTTTATCTCTACTCACACTATCATTGGCTTTCTTCATATCAAGGAAAGCTTCAACAGGTCATTTCAATACTCACAGTGCCTCTCGCTTCTCCTGAACTGCCTTACTGCAAATATTAAATCTATGATTGTCTTTCCACTTTAAAATCTATAATTTTTCTAACCCTTTTATCAAAAATCTTTTCATAAATTGCACACTGAATAAACATCCTTATAGTTCTAGTTTTCCTTCTTGTTACCTTTCTTAAAAAAGGGCACTACCCTTGCCTTCTTCTAGCTATTTTGGTGTATCTTACCCTCTGTCCATATCACCCTTACAACTGTATACAACCACTGCTTTCTTGACATTTTGGCACCTGTGACATGCCCATTTAGATATGCAGTTAATCATTTTTATTTTCAGGTTCAGAAGAGGCAGAAATTAAGAAGCCACTTTCAACACAAAGTGTCATTATCAATCCAGCCTCATTGAAGGAGAAGCATACTAACCAAACAAACCACGACGCACTGGCTCTTTGGGTCTTTTTTCCGAAAGGTTATATATAAATAATTGTTGCTTTTTATAGAATATTGATTTGTAATCATTATAACTGATGTAAAGAAACTTCAAGAAATTATATGTTCATATTATACTTTTTAAATGCATACTAAATAGTTTATTATGTTCTGTAGTCTGAAGTTAAGATAACTGTTTCCTGTTGTGAAATAAATCATATAAATATTTTACTAGCTTATTACATTTTGGTAGAATTACAAAATTAGTGAACATCACACATATAATTTAATTAGAGTAAAAGTATTTGTACATTTTGTACTCATGTTGTAGTAAAATTGTGTTTTCTTACGTTCACTTGTTTTGGTATAAGTCATAAAAAATACATTGACATATAATGCATTAATTTAGCTTGTACATTAAAACATAATTTTTACCTTAATGTAGTTGAATAACTGTAATGATGATTTTTATTTGAAGGTGACAAACTATATCTAGACAAAAGAATGTATTAGCACAAATATAATGACATCTTTGCTTTAAAACATGCATGCCACTATAGAATTCTTATAATAAAAGCTAATAGAATTCTTTTTTCTATTATAATAGCTTATAATATTTTTTCTATTATAATAGCTTATAATAAAAGCTAATTGCATCCACTAATAGAATTCTTTGATAATAAAAGCTATTGAAAATAAATGTGTAAAGTATGACTTGGTGGATAATTTAACAGAAATGATAATATCTGAACCTTTTACTTTTCTTTTTTAATTGTTGACTAAGATCTTAAAACATCTAAACTATCAAAATATGGAATGGTCTAAAAATTCTTACTGAATTTTGCAGTTTTATCATCTTGCATCAGTACGGATGCAAGAGTTATGCAACCAACTGGAGCTAAAAGAGTTGGATCTTCGACGGAAAATCTGGACATGTTTGAGCACTCCATTGTAGATCACATTGACCTGATGCTAGACCGCCACTTAGATCAGATCCTAATGTGTGCCGTTTATGTCATTTGTAAAGTAAGTTACATGCAACCAACTATTTAATTTTATCTACCATTGCTCTTTGCAAAATAATGTTTAAACAATATGTACATGAGAAACTGATCTTTTAAGCAAGGCAGTTCATTTTTATGTCACCTAGCAGAAACGGTATTTTATTATAATAATAGTCTAATGAGAAATCAGTCTCTGATATGTCTGCTTGTCTATGTGTGTTTATGTGCCTGGTTAAAGTAAAGCTGACAACCTGAACCCCACTAATTCTTAACATAAATAAAGACACATGCTAAGATGAGTTTTTATATATTGAAATTCAAATATTGTCCAAAAATATATTATTAACCATTTAAGAATTTTGTAATCTTGGTATTGTTTTGATATACTTAACCGTTTTGCCGCTAGGAGTGCTGAAAGTTTCAAAAATCTTATTTCAACAATTTATTAAAGAGGCTGTTACTGCCATTTACAAAAATAGAGCTTAACTTATAATTAGGGTTGTGCGAGTACTTGAAACTTGATCGAGTATTTTACTACTCGAACTCGGTTCTAAGCTTCCGAAACTACTCGAAGTTCAATCGAGTAGAGTATTTCACGAAATATCAGATTTACATCAATTTAGTTTTAAGAGTAAACAGTTTTATTAGTTATCAATAAAAAAAGTGCGCTTTCTTGTGCTTTATTTTACCCTTAATCATACGTTAACATTTTGGTATGCGTAATTATGAACTAAACAATACGACTAAGAATAGGTAGTACACGACGACAGTCAAATGAACTAGTCAACGTAGTGAATGAGTTCGTTCATTATGATTTGAACTGTAGTTCAATTCAAAGTGATAAACAGAGCTTGGAAAGTTAGCGATCACGGCAAATGGTTACTGTAGTAGTGATCACCATGATGGTTGTCTGAGTCTATTAGTCCACTTGTAATTTAACCTAAAATAGCGTGAATAAAACGCAAGTGTTGGTTAGTGTCTTTATGACCCAAGAAAGTTTTTAAAAATAAAAAAAAAAAATTTTTTTTTTTTTAAAAAAAATTTTTTAAATTTTTTTTTTAAAAAAATTTAAAAACCTTTTTAAAAAAAAAAATTTTTTTCCCTTTTTTAAAAAAAAATTTTTTTTCCCCCCCCCCCTTTTTTTCCCCAAAATTTTTCCCCCCAAGGAAAAATTTCAAACCAAAAAAAAAAAATTTTTTTTAAAAAGGTTTTAAATTTTTTTAAAAAAAACCCCCTTTAAGTTTTTTTTTTTTTTTTAAAATTTTTTTTTTTTTGGAAAAAAAAAACCCCCCCTTTTCCCCAAAAAAAGGGGTTTCCCCAAAAAAAAAATTTTTTTTTTTTCCCCCCCCTTTTAAAATTTAAAAAAAAACCCCCCCCCCAAATACCCCCCAAAAAAAAAAAACCCCCCAAAAAAAAATTTTTAAAAAAAAAAACCTTTTAAAATTTTTTTTTTGGCCGTTTTTTTTTTAACCCTTAAAAACCTTTTTTTTTAAAAATTTCCCAAAAAAAAAAAATTTTAAATTAAAAAAAAAAAAAAAACCCCCTTTTTTTTAAATTTTTCCCAAAGGAAAAACCAAATTTTCCCCCCCCCCTTTTTTTAAAAGGTAAAAAAAAAATTTTGGTTTTTTCCCCCCTTTTTTTTTTAAATTTTTTACCCCCTTTGGGTTTTTCCCTTTAAAAAACCCAAAAAAAAAACCCCCCCCCGGGAAAAAATTTTTTTTTAAAAAAATTTTTTTTCCCCCCAAAATTTAAACCCTTTTTTTTAAAAAAAATAAAAACCCCAAAAAAAAAATTTAAAAAAAAATTTTTTTTAAAAAAAAACCCCAAAAAATTTTTTTTTTCCCCCCCCCTTTTTTTTGGGAAAAAAAAACCCCCCTTTTTTTTGGCAAAAAACCCTTTTTTTTTGGGGGGGGTTTCCCCTTTAAAAAAAATTTTTAAAAAAAAAAAATTTTTTTTAAAAAAACCCTTCCCCCCGGGGGGTTTTTTTCCCCAAAAAAAAAGGGGAAACCCAAAAATTTTTTTTTTCCCCCCTTTTTTTTTTTAAAATTTCCCCAATTTTTTTCCCAAATTTTTTTTTTTTTTGGAAAAAAACCCTTTTTAAAAAAAAAATAAAAAACCAAAAACCCTTTCCCCTTTCACCCCCCTTTAAAAAAAAAACCCCCAAAAAAAAATTTTTTTTAAAAAAAAAAAGGGGAATTGGAAAAAAAATTTTTTAAAACCTTTTTAAAAACCTTTTTTTCCCCAAAAAAAAACCCCCCAATTTACCTTTTAAAATTTTTTCCAAAATTAAACCCCCCCCCCCAAAAAAAAAAGGGGGCCCAAAAAAACCCCCCCAAAAAATTTTAAAATTTTTGTTTTTTTTTAAAAAAAAAAACCCCGGTTTTGGTTTTTTTTTTTTTTTAAAAAAGGCCCCCTTTTCCCCCTTTTTTTTCCCAAAAAAAATTTTTTTTAAAAAAAATTTTTTAAAATTTTTTTTTTTTAAAAAATTTTTTTAACTCCCCCTTTTTTTCCCGGTTTTAAAAAATTTTTTAATTAAATTTTTTTTTTTTCCCCCCCTTTTTCCTGAAAAAAAAAATTAAAAAAGGGTTAAAAAAAATTTTTTTAAATTTTTTTTTTAAACCCTTTTTTTTCCTTTTTTTTTTTTTTTTAAAAAAAATTTGTTGGGAAAAAACAAAAAAAAAAAAAATTTGGGGAAAAAAAAAAAAAAATTTTTTAAAAGGGGAAACAAAAAAAAAAAACCCCCTTTTAAAATTTTTTTAAAACCCAAAAAATTTTTTGGGGTTTTTTTTTTTTTTTAAAAAAAAATTTTAAATTTTAAAAAAAAGGGGTTTTAAAAAACCCCCCCCCCCAAAAAAAAATATGGAACCCTTTCTTTTCCCTTTTTTTTTTTTTAAAAAAAATTTTTTTTTTAAAAAAAAAATTTTTAAAAAGGTTTTTTTTTTTGGTTTTTTTTTGGGGAATTTTAAAATTTTAAAAACCCCTTTTTTTTTTTTTGGGGGGGGGGAAAAAAAATTTAAAAAATTTTTAAAAAAAAAATTTTTTTTTTTTTTTTTGGGGGGAAATTTTTAAAATTTTTTTTTTTAAATTTTTAAAAAAATTTTTTTTTTTTAAAAAAAAAATTTTTTTAAAATTTTTTAAAAAAATTTTTTTAAAAAAAATTTTTTTTTTTTTAAAAAAAAAAAATTTTTTTAATTTTAAATTTTTTTTTTTTTTTACTAAAAAAAAAAAAAAATTTTAAAAAAAAAAAATTTTTAAAAAAAAAAAAAAAAATTTTTAAAAAAAATTTTTAAAAAAAAAATTTTTAAAAAAAATTTTTTTTTTAAAAAAAAAAAAAAATTTTTTCAAAAAAAAAAAAAATTTTTTAAAAAAAAAAATTTTTAAATAAAAAAAAAAAAAAAAAAATAATAAAAAATTTCCCAAAAAAAAAAAATTAAAAATTTCAAAATTCCCCAAAAAAAAAAAAAAAATTTAAAATTTTAAAAAAAAATTTAAAAAGGGGGAAATTTTTAAAAAAATTTTTTTTAAAAAAAAAATTTTTAAAAAAAATTTTGGCCCCCTTTTTTTTTTAAAAAAAAATTTTTTTAAAAAAAGGTTTAAAGGGCCCTTTTTTTTAAAATAAAAAAAATTTTTTAAAAAAAAACCATTTTGGTTTTAAAAAAAAATTTTTTTAAAAAACCAAAAAAAAAAAAAAAAATTTTTTTTTTTTGGGAAAAAAAAAAAAACTTTTTTTATTTTTTTTTAAATTTTTTTTTAAAAAAAATTTTGTTTTAAAAAAAAAAAAAATTTTTTTTAAAAAACCCAAAAAAAACCAAAAAACAAAAAAAAAAAAAAAAAAAAAAAAAAATTTTTTTTTTCCCCAAAAAATTTTTGGTTTTTTAAAAAAATTCACTTTAATAGTTTTTTTTTTTTTAAAAAAAAAAAAAAACCAAAGGTTTTATTTTTTGGGGTTTTGGGGGTTTTTTTTTATGAAATTATCCTGATTAGAAAAATTTTTAAATTTTTAAATTTAAAAAAAATTTTTTCCAGCAAAATTGAGGGTTTAAAAAACCCAAATTTACGGAAGTGATGAAATGCTTCGCCTACAACCCAAGGGCCGCTAGCCATGTTTACCGGTGTGGGGGGGTTTGGGATCAAAAAAACAGGGGGAGCACTTAAAAAAAATGTATTTCAGCTGCAGCATTGAATGAAAATTTGGGAACTTTTTTTTAAAAAATTTTTTAAAAAAATTTTGGGGGTTTTTTATTAAAAAGGTTTTTTTTTTTTTTTCATAAAAACTATTTTTCAAATTTTCTTTTCCCTTTTTTATTTCACCCTTAAAACCTTATATATTAAAGAAAAAATGTAGTATAAAAGACTAGAATAAGATGGAAAAAGTAAATCTGAAAAGTAAAAATTATAGTCCCCGATCCAAGGCAAGGGTCAAAATAATAAAAAAAATGGTTGATGCAAGTAAAAAAGAATTCCCCAAATTAAATTTAAAAATTTTTTTAAAAGTGATGAAGATGATGGGGACTAGACTGCAATAGAAGGGGAAGCCCTATAAAAAGTTTTTCCGAAAGCATACTCTGTAACCTTCCCCTTTTTGGTGCATATAGGGCTGCCCGGGGAATAATTAAATTTTTGTTTAGTAAACTATTTTTTTATTTTTTAAAAATAAAGAAGGGTTTTGGGGTATGGGAAAATAATAAATTTTTATAGTAAGGTATACAATTTTTTACTGAAATATGGCAAATATATAAAAAATTTTGGGATTATGGTCAGTTGAAATTCATATTTTCTTTCAAAAACAAATTTTTTTTCTAAATTTTTTAATTTTTTTTCCCGATAAAACTTTAAACAAAATTAAATTTTTTATTGCCCTTTTCTTAGTGATTACTTATTGTAAAAAATATAAAGTGAAAATTCAAACATTTTCAAGTTAAAGTAAAAAAATAAAAACTATCATTTGTATTTTTTACAAATTTAATTGGATTTTGGGGGTACATCTATGTCAAATTAATTGGTGGCCAATGGGTTAACATAAAGTATTCCCCTTCAACTGATTGCGTTGAATTTTTGAGACCCAAAACAAACTGAAAAAAAGGATTTTTTTTTTTTGTGGAAATTTTTTTGTTTATTTATTTTTTTGAATTTTTTGTTGCAATTTAAATTGGGAAAAAAATTTAACCTAAAATATTAATTCTTGGGAAATTTTTTGTAATTTTTTTTGGGGAAGAGTCAATGAGGTTCTTTAAATGCTCTTCAAATTTTCAAATTCTGGGATAAAACCCTCTTTACGAAACTGAAAAAACCCATTGAAATTATAAAATTTTATAACCAGTTTATGTTTAAAAGCTACAGAACTTTGTTAGAAAATTTGCTAACGGGGAAAAGCCAGGTTTTGTTTTTTAAAATAATGTTATTTTTTAAACTGATATATTTTTTTTTTACCCAAATATTTTTTTTTTTGAAGGGGGTATCTGTAGGGCCCAAACCCCAATTTGTGAGCTATTAGTTTTCAACTTCCCCCGAACCAATTTTAATGCATTAAGAAACCCAAAGAAAAAAAACAACCCGCTACGGGAAAACCTTTTCATTAATCAAATCATTTTGGATTGGGGAAAATTGAGACGCACTGGGGCCCACAGGGAAAGATATGCTGTGCCCAAACCAGTTCCCCCTGTACGGTTTGCCAACCCCCGACAGTTAACATTGGGACTGTTTTCCACCCGCATTCCTCAAGTATTTTTTTTAAAAAAAATTCATTGTTAAAATATTATTTATAAAACTATATTTTAGATACAAATAAATTATATAACTTTAAAATTTAAAATTTTTTTCTGGCATTAAATTTTTCTCCCAAAACAAGCGCAAGGGACAGTGTTTCTTGTTTTTCTGAAACCAACAAAAATGGAAAAAACCCGTGTACACTTTGAGGGTTATTACCCCAAAGGGTTTAATAAAAAACTATACCCAAAAAAAGTAACTAAATGACCCGCAATCAATCAAAAAAAGGGTTTCTAGTTAATCAGTAATAGCCCCCAAGTAGTTGGAGTTAAAACATCCTTCATCAAAGTTTTAAACCAAGTTTGTTCTTGAAAGAAAATCTTCCCAAATTTTAAGGTCAGCCCAAAAGCCTCACCAGGGAACCCGCTTGTAGGATTGCTTCAGTACCTTGGTCTTTAACCAATTTTTTGGGGACTTTGGGTAGTTTGTTGTGGAGGGGCCCTATAGGTTAAATTTTTTTTTGAACGGAAGTATAAAAAAGAATTATTTTATTCACTTTGTTCGGGGTTTCCCTTGTTTAAAAAAAACTTTTTTTTGTAAAAGGGAACTTTTAAAATACTATCCGCTGAAAGGTGAAAAGGGAAAGGTAAAAGGGGAAACCAGTTTTGCGCTTTTGGGGCCCCAAAGTCCATTGTCCGCGTTTACGATATGCTGCGTTTTCTCACCCAAAAATGGTTAAACTTCCCCGAATTTCTTAAGCTTTAGAGAGTGAAAAAACAAAGATATATTGAAGGTTAAAATTTAAAAAAGCACCTTGATTACAAATGACCTTAATTTCCATCAACAAAAACCCAAAACTGACAACTTAACAAAATAGGAAAGTCCCGCCCCTCAGAAATGTGAAGGCAAACAAATTAAAGTTTTTCCCAGCGGGCAGAGCTCTATCACATTTAAAAAAAACAAAAAAAGGAAAACAAACACATCTGAAAAAACAGTATACAAAATCCTCTTCAATAATAACCCATTTCTTTTCTACAGTGGAAAGAACTTAAACAAAAAGGGGTCATAAAAGGTACTGAAGATCTACTTGAAACCCTTTCATTTTTTGCCCTTTTTAAACCATACCTCCTTTCTACAACACAATTTTATAAATTACCCAAAAATGGTTAAAATCCCCAAAAAAAAATTTTTCCACGTCCTGGTAGATTATTGTTGCCCAAAATTGGAAATTTTTGCCACTGAAAAATTTCCACAGTAAATTTTAAAAAATGACCCCGAGGCTAACCCTTTCCCCACCATTTTAACTAAATTTATTCTTTAAAGGAATAATATCCAATTTTAAAATAAACATTATTTAAAATACTAAAGGCACTGGGAGTGGTAACAAGAATGACCCTATCTTAAAGCCAATATTTTCAGGGGCTTTTTAACTTAGACTTCCTCCAAAACACATGCCATAAACCCATTGCGGGTTTTTTTTTTATTAATGACATTTTTTAGTTTGGGGGTAGCGGAAAAAAGTCCTTTGGGCATTCCTAAAAGAAAATAAATCACCCTATACTCCCATTGGTAAAGGAAATTAAGGGGTTTTAAATAATTTTTAAGGTGTTTGGGGGTTAAAAATTTTTTTAACTTTTTGGTTTTTTAAAGGTGAGGTTTTCAAAGGGGAAGGAAGGTTTTTTTTTAAAAACTAAAAAAAATTTAAATTTTGGGTTTTTTAAAAAACCCAAGGAAAAAAAGGGTTCATAAAATTTAAAAAAAATTTTAAAATTTTGCAAAATTTTTTTAAAAATTTCCAAAAGGAAAAAAAAAGTTGTTGGAAATTTTTGGTTTAAGTTTTTAAAAAAAAAATTAATTTAAAATTTTTTGTTTTTTATTTGAAAAAACTGAAAAAATACCAAAAAAAAAAAACAACACTTTAAAAAAGTTTCCCCCCCAAAAACCCCTTCCCGGGGGAGGGGGGTTTAAAATTTTTCCTTTTTTCTTTTTTAAAGGTAATTTTAAACCCTTAAAGAAAAAAACAAACGGAAAAAATTTTTTAAAATTTTAAAACCCCAAAAAAAAAGTCCAAAAAAAAAGAATTTTTATTTTTAGATACTGGTTTGACACACTGTTTTTTGAATAATTGGATTGTTTCAAACCTTAATTTACCTTAAAAGAGTTTCAGGGAGCAATCAAACCAAAAAAAAAACAAAAAAGCCACAAAAACTAAAAAAGCAAAACCAAAAGAGGGAGAAATAACTGTTCAAATGATGAAGCAATTTCATAAATTTTAACAACAGAAAACTTTCCCACTCCTTGTAGAATGTAAAAAAAAAGGAAAGTGAAAAACAATACCCTTCAAAACTTTTACAAGCTCAAATGCCCCGATGGCCCTTTAAAATCAAAAGGTACAGTATGTTCTGCCCGAAAATTTATCCCATCAAATACAATTTCCAAACTATGCCCCGTACCCGGGATATACAGGGAAATCAGAAATGCAGTACAGATTTGGGGCCCATCTTTTTCTAGGTCAAAATTTGAATGAAAGGTCTTAAAACAGGAGTCAAAAAAAACAGGCTTCAAAAGGCCCGTTTTTTCATTATTGTGAAAAAAGGGTACAATCGACCAATCTTTTTAATTTTAAAATAAAGCTATAGCACCAAAATAATTTTAAAAAACTCCCTCCCCCAAATGTAACTCCCTTTACAACTTTTGACAAAGGGAATAAAATCAATAATAATATAAAATTTCTCCCAAACCAAGCAAGTTCAAATGTAAAGTA
>JAQJVL010005748.1:0-33143 GCA_035578905.1 Stictocephala bisonia | reverse complement strand
AAGAAAAAAAACTTCTTGCACAGAACAATTTCTGGAAATAGAAAAATTGTTCTGTGCAAGAAGTTTTTTTAAAAAACATCCATCGTGACCTTGAAATCTGTGACGTAATACTAAAGTGCGGGAGCTGACGTCATCACCGGAAGTGGGGTAAGATAAGAAGCTTAGACTATAAGGTAAGGATGTGACGTCATGCTGACGTCATCACGGACGTCATGCTGACGTCATAACGTGACGTCATGCTGACGTCATCACATGACGTCATGTATGACGTCATCACAAATGACGTCACACCCTTATCTTATCTCACAATCTTATCTTATCTCATTTCCTGGAATTGGTCCAGCTCCCGCACTTTCCACTACTGAGGTACATTGCCGTTGTTAGTAAAGTCAATACGTTTCATACGGACGTACAATGTCGTTGTTAGTAAAGACAATACGTTTCGTACGGAGGTACAATGTCGTTGTTAGTAACGTCAATTCGTTTCATACGAACGTACACTGTAGTAGTTAGTAACGTCAATACGTTTCATACGAACGTACACTGTAGTAGTTAGTAACGTCAATTCGTTTCATACGAACGTACACTGTAGTAGTTAGTAACGTCAATTCGTTTCATACGAACGTACACTGTAGTAGTTAGTAACGTCAATACGTTTCATACGAACGTACACTGTAGTAGTTAGTAACGTCAATACGTTTCATATGGAGGTACAGTAAAAATCCTGTTACTGTGAAAAAAAGTAAAGCAAAGTAAAGTTAGTGTAATATTGGAGGGCTCAAAGTGTTATCCCATAAAACTCGTGTTAGTAGGCTATCTAAATAGTAATTTATACTCTATACTTACACTATCAAGTAAGTATATGTAAGTATAAATAGCACCATCTTACTTAAAACTGTAATGTATTAAAATAATAAAAATTTATTGTATATTAGTTGAAATTATATTGAAATTGAATAGTATTTACTTCACATTGATATCGTGGATTACATTTTAAAATTTTATTTTTAAGATAATACTCGATTTTATTGAATCAACCTAAAATACTATAGACAATTATTGATATTTTAAAATATATACTTAACAAAAAAGTTTTATGTTTATGTACATTTTAATATAGTTTATTTTCAAATATGTGATTGTTGCATAGCAATAATTTGTAATTAATTAAAAAAATTAAGTAAAATAAACGAAAATGTCTCAACAAAATAGGCCAAGTAAATGATAAGTTGAGATGTAATTTAGTGCTTTGATGTAAATTTACAACATAATTATATGTAATACGTAATAATAAAATGACTTATTTGACGATTACCGATATATTATGTCATTGAAACCTAACACATTTAGAATAAGTACAAATTATATTTATGAATAAAACAGTGAAAAACGATTTGTAGGATAATACTACTAGTATTATTATATAATTTCATTCCATTGTGTGTTTTTCCTCTACCAAAGTGCGATCAGTTGAAGAGATATTATTTTGTGGTCCTTGAGGAAAGTTATGTTGTTAGTGTCGCATCCACAGATCTTTCCTTTTATCCATCCACTCTTACACTTCTACACAGCCATACACGTACAGTACTATTGGCCCACCCACCCATCCACATAAGTACAGTGGTAATGACCCACTCGCCAATCCATACACTAATAATATTTATGATATACAAGGTGGGAAAACAATATGGAAACGCTTTCACAACTTTTGTATAGATTCACTTGTAAAAGTGAATTCTTATACATCATCATTGTTATAAAGAACAAATTTTTTTACACCATTAGCGACATTTCTTCTTTTCAAGGGGACGGCTTACGAGAAGTTGAACGAAAATCTTCAATGTAAGCCTAGGTCGAGTTTTGTATCAAATGAACTGTCTATTCTAGATAAATTAATTGCCTCAAACCAGACTTCGAAAGGTTACCTTTTTCAAAGTAGTGATAATTTTAATTTTAAAGGGGCTAGTTTAAACAATATTATGTCTCTGAAATTTAACAGTTTCAATTAAAACTGTTTCAATTCGTTCTGTTCCACAAATATACTTTATGGAACACAATTGCTAAAAAAAATAAATGATCATATTATCAGTGGAAAAATAACGTTGTTGTGAAAGCGTGTCCATATTTTGTTTCATCCTGTATATGTAGTTTTCAGTATACTCCAGTAAATCCAGTAATGTATCAGTGATCTGTGAAAGGGATGCTTTCAACTGATGTACTTATAGCAATAATAGTTTAAATAGTTTTGAAAACTAACTATATATTGTTTAAAAACTCTATAAAGTATTTTCGCAATAAATACATCAGTTGAAAGCATACATTTAACAAAACATTCGTATATTATTGTATTTACTACAATAATCTATCAAGAGTGTTTAAGAAATTTACATCTTTATATCGGTATTTTCAAATTATTATTTGAAATTTCCCTGTTATTTGGATTTGCTTTTTCCTACCATACATTCTATATTGTATAACAATCAAAATCGTAAAACCATTTGATTAGTAAGCAACAAATAAATGCTTTTAACCACAGAAAATTTTAAGTTTTGTTAATTCTCAAATAGTTAAGTGCCATTTTTAAGTATTAATAATTTGTAAAGTTATAAGTGTTTACGGTTTGTAACTGCTACAATTTAAGCAACAGTATTGAAGTTTAATGTTTCATCTAACATTGGTCGTAAAATATATATATAAATACTACTTAACACAGATTAGAATAGTTTACTAAGATTATTATAATAACGGTGCTAAACAATACTGGTACATTTTCAATATATTTTACCAGGAATTAAAGGGATGGTTTTTAGTGAAATTTGCTATTATCATTTAAATAGCATTTTATAGAAAACTGTTTCACATGTATATATATATATATATATATATATATATATATATATATATAAACAACACAAACAAATCACATAGCACTATTAGTAGGGGTTTATTAGCAATTAATACAAGATTTACTCGCCTGTATAGACGGCTTGGTTTATCAATTTATGTTTTAATAGTTACTGGGGCCAAATCGCTTACTGTGACTTCCAAATTACGTCAGTAGCCAATAAATAAAAACTACAGTGGTCACTTGAAGAATAGAATGTGAGTTATTGCATGGCAAGCTAATTTATTGGACTATTAGTACAGCCGTTCTACCTAACTCCAAAAAATCCAATTTTTCAAAAATCATCGTGACCATGATAATAATAATAATTCAAAAGAAAAAAATACTTAAACTTATTCTGCTTAATTTAGTAAAAATATATGTTTGGTATATTATGCACTATAAATATGCCAGTAAATGACTTTGTAACATATGTGAAACTATTAAAAATGAATATAGTATTGGATTTAGTTATCTAATATTTCATATCAACATTCCTTTTTATGCAGAATAAAATAATATACCCCATATAATATTCACTATACTATATATATGACTATGTATGAGCACGATTGTATGTAAATATTAACATTTCAAAATAAAACATTTAGAAATAGTTACTAAGTTGTTTTCCCTACCAAATGAATGTAGGACCTATGTTTTTTTTTAACTTTCAATAGGCAAGTCTTGTAAAATTCCACAATAATTGTGAAAGATCACTCATACTTGACAACCTCACGTCGTTTCCCTTATATAAGATTTCAGTGTGGGCCTACAACACTGTCAATGGTTAATACTAAGTCATTTAGTTGAGAAGATTCACATATTTTTCCGAATGTCATAACATTATATATTAGTTTAAACCAACTTATTCCAACTTACTTTAAATTTTTTAGTAGTATTATTATAAATTGAACTATTTTATATTAATTGCATGTTAATTGGATATTAATTTTATCTAAATTGGAACATTTGTTAGGATATGTGTCACTTATCCTAAAAAATAGCAAAATAATAGTTATATTATTAACAACTTAAGATTTTAAATTTATTAGTTAACTATACGTTTTAGTTATATTTAGTTAACTTACTAACAACAAGACATGTTATCTACCTAAAAATCTAACAATATACAAGTTTTAGAATAGTATTCGTTTAATTAACGTTTTTACTTTATATAAGAAGGAAAAAGTAGTAAAATATTGTATACTCGATAAAAAGTGCAAATACAATGAAAATTCTACAATAATTATAACTTATATTTTACATTTTTAACAAGAACAATCTTATTAAGAAAAAACCCTCTTGAATGAGCGTGAGTACTGTGAAAATAGACTGTCAGTTTATATGAATATTTAGCTGAACAGAATTTACATAAACGATTTTAACTGTTTATGTTTTTTTTTCATCTTGTTTCTCCACAGATGAATCTTAGTGTAATACAGTTACCTAAGCATGTCTCACACAAACCGTATTTTACGTTGAAAGGAACAGTGATACTAAAGATAGTTTCAGAAATAATATAAATAACACGAGTTGTTTACAAGTCATTAAGTACAAATTTAATAAATATTAGATTAAAATGTTTTTGCTCAACTCAAAAATTAAAGTCACATAAATACATATAGCTAAATATAATTGTATTATATATTTCATAATATATATCTAATTTAAATAAATATTTACTAGAAATTAAATTATTATTTTCAACCAAAATGTAACCTTCGGTTGCAGAAATATTCCTTTAACACAATTTTACAGAGAAAATCTAATTCTTTATTAAAGCCCTCAAAGAAATCTCCTAAACGCTAATTGGTTGGATTGTATTTTTGTGATTACTGATCGAGTGTTGAGACGTAAATAAATAACACTAACGACCTGTTATTAAGTTATCAGAATTAAATACAAATACTTTTTATGATACAGCAATATATGTTTTTCAATTTAACGGTATTTATAAGACCAAATTACAAACCAAAAATACAATAGAATGTAATCAGTAATCGTGCCTAAAAATAATGTGGACTAAAGTACTTTTTTGTGTATAATTAATGCTATTAAATAATATTTAGTAGTATTGCTTGATTCTTAGCAAGTAGGGTAGTGTTATATCCTGGTACTTTGGTACACAAACAAGGACCTACCAACCATACACTCACCAACTCGCATGAGGCTCTAGGCAGTAATGGGAAATGGTGACTTGTTTTCTCTATAGTTTAGTTCTATATTTTGCATTTTAAAAAGAATAATTTTCAAACACTTTTTAACTTCATGGGTAGAGTAAAGATAATAATTTCTATTGCCCAAGACTATTAAAAAATTAATCAGCTCCTTTATCAATGGAAAATTATCACCTCTAAATAATACCTAGTCATTTTTAAGGGAATAACATTTAGTGAATGTCACTAAATTACAAGATTAAGGCACTTTTTATGCTGGGTCATTTATTACACACTAAAAATAGTACCTTATATGGCCAAACGGTTATGGTCTTAATACGCTTATTTATTTTAGAAAGAAAGAGTTATTGGCTGCTCAAAAAGTCACTGTGCCGAAACTGTATATGATACATACTAAATTATCTGTACTAATAGGCTTTTGAAATTCCCTAGTATACAAAGGAACAAGATTCCCAAATACTAATGACATTGTGTTGTATTTCACAAGCTTAAAACAAATTTCGTAGTTTTCAGTAGTGGAAGGGGTCTTTGATCTGTACTGCATTGACTAGGAACTCTCTACTGATTGGCCTAAAATAATTTGAGGGTGAAGAAAATATATAGTCTCCAAGAAGTAAATATTACTAAAATTAATTAATTAATGTTTATGAATATTACCAATATTTACACATTCCTAAAATAGCGTATTAAAAAAATATAATTCATAATCACAATGATTACCACGTCATATATAATGACAAATAGTCAGTGTTACCAACTGCCCTTCACATCCAAGATAAAAATATAGAGTACAAGTAAATGTCACACAACAAAAATTTATTACAATATATGCACAAATATATTACAATACAAGTACAAAATGCACAAGTATTATGGTGATAGATTTTGGTGAACCACGTTGTAACAATTGTTAATTGTTTCATTATAATTAAATTAGAGAATTGTGTTTAGAAAATGTTAAATATTGTAAGAACTGAGACGATTAGGAGTTTTGTTTCTTTACCAAAAGTTTTCAATATAAATTCTCCAAGTTTTGAGAAAAATTCAGAATCTTCCCCTTTCAAATAAAAAAGTAATTTTTTCCATTTAAATTAGCTAAATAACCAGTATATTCACGTTTGTTAATTTCCTGTCAATTTCATGCGACATGTTTTCTGAAGGCAACATGTTTGGTGAGCCTTTCCCCTTCAGTTGTCCTGGTTTAGAGGGTTCTAATTGGTTGGTTTAGCTTCTAGAGTCAAGAGGGGGTAAGTCCGTTGGTGGAAGGGTTGCGAGCGTTCCGGCAGTTTGAAGATATCTTTAAGTGAGTGACCACGTTCAATCTACACGGCGACTTAACCGTTCGGTGTTCTATTTTCCGGTACGGCAATTTATCTTGTTCGCGTGTGAGTGAGAGGGTGTATGCCGGTCGAGCTTTGTTGTGGTCACATTTGGGATTTTAACCTCCAGGACAGCTACGTAAGTAATTTTTTACAAGTTTTCTTTAGTTAGGTTTTTCAGTAGGGTCTTAGTAGATAGGGTAAGATCCACCAAGCATGCGCTGTTAAACTTGTTTCTGGTTTGAAGTACAAGTAAACGTCACACAACACAAATTTATTACAATATAAGCACAAAATGCACAAATATACTACAATACAAGCACAAAATGCACAAATATTATGGTGATCGATTTCGGTGAATCACGCTCACCTTCCTCAGACCAGAGGGATTCACAAAAGAATCATAAGGACCTTTCACATCAAAAGGATTCTTTTGTGAATCCCTCTGGTCTGAGGAAGGTGAGCGTGGTTCACCGAAATCGATCACCATATTATATTTGTGCATTTTGTGCTTGTATTGTAGTATATTTGTGCATTTTGTGCTTATATTGTAATAAATTTGTGTTGTGTGACGTTTACTTGTACTGTATATGTACCAACACGTATTATGCTAATTAAAAAACTATCTGGTTTGAAGTCACTCTTCTTGTGACAGTTTTTAGAGTGTTTTGATTTTCTTGGTTTTGCTTTTAAAACATTGTAAGTAAAAGGAAAAATGTTTCAAGTCACTAAAAGCTGGTTATTTCTTTTAGTTCCAGATCTCCTGGAGGCAATTTAAACAAAATTTTAAATTTTAAAGACAATTTGCAATTTAAACAATTTGCAATTATAAAGCAATTTTAAATTTTTAAACAATTTTGAAATTTTAAAGCAATTTATTATAATTTTGAATTTTGAAATTTTTGATTTATTAGTTTAAAGAAATTTATTGAAAAAGTTAAATTAATAAAAAAAATGTTCTGGTCTGAAGATATTTAATTTATTATTTTGGAAGAGTTATTTTAATTTATTTGAGTTCCATTAAGTCAATAAAAGAAGAGATTTTTTTATTTTCGTTATTATTATTATCTTAGGAAGAATCCAGTTTAATTTGTTGAAGTTATTTATAAGAAGAAAAATAAAGAAAAATTTTTATCATTGAAGAAGTTTTATTTTGATCTCTCATTTAAGTTGTTCAATATATCAAAAATAAATAGTAACTTTAATAAGGCTACAACGTTCACCTTCCTCATACCAAAGGGATTTACAAAAGAATGGAAAATAGTGTTCAACAACTCAATTTATAGGCCTATGATCACGTAACCCTATTGGCTGGAATTGTCAAAACGGTGGCTGCTGTGATATTATTGGTAAATCCCTATTAGCTGTTACTTCTGTTCTTTTTAGTTGCTGAAAATACATTATTAAAAACTATTTAAGAATCAAAACTAACCTATTCATTCATTAATTTATCACGATCCTTACATTTTTCTTTAAAAATAAATAAATCTTCCCAAGCATTCATAACACGACCCTTTTTACAAACTTAGAATATCTCCATTTTCATCTATTTTATTCAAACTGTGGCTACAATTCAGAAGGTGTTTAGCTACATTAGATCTTTCAGGTTTCTTGTTTTTAAAAGCGGAGACATAGTTTTTATATCTTTTGCTAAAATTTACAGTCTGACATGTAAAACATATTACAATCATTACAGTTAATCCTGTATATTCCTGAATTATTGAATTTATCATCACTTTCAGTATTCAGGTGTAAAATGTTGGACATAGTATTACAAGTCACATGCTAGTTGTTGGGGACTTCAACTTACCTAATGTTGATTGGACTAATCCCTCAACTTGTTAACTTGATGCATCAGCACAACCTGTTTCCGATATCATGAGCTTCCTGAATCTTAAACAGCTTAATGGAATTAAAAATAAACGAGGTGTCCTCCTTGATTTAATTTTTTTCTCCTGAAGATTTGACTGTCCACAATGACACTGATCCTCTTCTTGCAGTTGAGCGCCATCACATTGTCTTGGAAATGGAACTCTCTGTTTGTCCTTTAGAGGACCTTAATTATAGTGTTGTTGTTCCCAACCTAAGAAGATGCGACATTAATCATGTGTTTGAATGGATTCAAAGCATTAACTATCCAATATTAGACAACACCACCTCTGCTGAATTCCTTTTTTCGGACTTTTGCTCTCGTCTAAGCACTATTATAAGAAGTTCTTGTCCACCTAAATACATAGGGAAAAGATCTTTTCCTGTATGGTTCTCCCCTGCGCTCAAATCGATGATCATCGAGAAAAAGAAACTACATAGAAGCTTCAAACAGAGTCTGGATCACCGAATTTATTTTCAGTTCTGTGTTGTGCGTGCTATCTGCAAGAGGCTAACGAGGGAGTGCTACTCGGCTTATATCACGAAGGTTGACTCATCAATCAGAGGGAACATCCGTGCCTTCTGGAGCTATGTGAATTCATCAAGGAAACTACCCTATCTTCCTTCGAGAATGAAGCTTGATGGTGAAACCGCAGACAACCCTCAGGCTATCTCTAACCTTTTCGCCAAGTTTTTTCCTCAGTCTATATATCTCCATCGTCAAACCCATCGCAATATCACTTTAAATCAACAACTTCAATCTCGTCTTGTTATGTGGGGAGGTGGAGGTGGAGCTAAATTCGCTCGATTCGAGCAAGGGAGCAGGACCAGATGACATATCACCTATGATCTTGAAATTCTGTAGCAGCGTTTTGTCTCCCCATATTACCATATACTTCAATGTCCTTATGGCTTCTGGCATTTTCCCCTCCAATCTTAAGAACGGGTATGTGACTCCGATCTTAAAATCTGGCTCTTCCGCAGACATCAAGAACTACCGTCCTGTAGTGATTCAGTGCACTTTGGCCAAGGTTTTTGAAGCACTGGTCCTCAAGAAATTAATGTTTAACCTCAAGAGTGTGATTGTTACAGGACAACATTGCTTTGTTAAGGGACGCTCTACTACCTCGAACCTCTTGTGCTTTCAAGATCTCACAGCCTTCTCTAATTCTCATCAGGTGGACGCTGTTTACACTGACTTCTCCAAAGCGTCTGACCGAGTGAGTCACAAATACTTGATTGCTAAGCTCGAGGCTATTGGAGTTGGTGGATCTCTTCTTCTCTGGCTTGAAAATTACCTTCAGGGCCGTTTTCTTCGGGTGCGAGTTGCCGGCTCTTTATCCCGACCCTTCCCTGCTGTTTCTGGGGTGCCCCAGGGGTCTTTGCTTGGCCCAGTCTTATTTACAATCTTTATAAATGATTTGACTCAGTAAACGGAGGGATCACATGTACTTCTATTTTCTGATGATGCAAAGATCTTCAAAGAGATTGTGAATGTGGAGGATTGCGAGGCTCTTCAAAATAGTATTGATTTGCTGACTGAATGGTGTCAAATTAATGAAATGTCCTTAAATGCTTCAAAGTGTTCTGTTATAACCTTCACAAGATCTAACTCTTACATCCTACATCAGTATAAGCTTGAGGATCAACCACTCGCACGTTCTTCCAGGGTCAAAGACTTAGGCGTTATGCTTACTCCTGACTTAAATCCCCAAGAGCATATTAATTATATTTGTAAGAAGGCCAACTCTTCACTTTACTTCATCTTCAGAACCAGCCGAGACAATTTTTCAGTGGATGCTCTCGTGACACTATATATACATCTAGTCAGACCCTTACTGGAATTTTTCTCAACAGTTTGGAGTCCGTACCAAGTTGGGCAGATTGCTATGCTTGAGGGAATTCAAAGCCGATTTATTCGCTTTATTGGTCTGCGCTTGGGTTTTGAATATCGTGCAGTATCGGTCCAAGATTTGCAACTTCAGTTTAACCTAAGACCTCTTCATGTAAGACGGAACATTAATGATGTTATGTTCCTGAAGAAGTTGATCACCTCTGCCATCGATGCACCAGATTTGATTATGAAACTGTATCTACGTACTTCTCGGAGCCTTCGCCACACTCAGCTGTTTGCAAGGCGGCAGTATTCAACACAGTACATGTTCCACAGTCCTCTTCCTCGCCTCCAGCGTCTGGCTAATAATATACCTGATCATCTGGATTTATTCAACATGAGCAGTGAAACATTCAAGAGGAAACTTACGAACTGCCATCCAATGAACTAGGAAGATAAACCCGGAATTACACAACTGAACCTGTTCATCTTCGTGAGACTGACTCTCCAAGCTACTTCAATGATGATATCCCTTTGAACCGAATCACCATCATAATCATATTGCATACTTATATATATATATATATATATATATATATATATATATATATATATATATATATATATATATATATTGTTATACATTTATAGTTTATGGATTGTTTCTTATTTTTATTGTATTAATTGTTATATTTACTAATTGTTGTTATATAGTTGCATTGTGCACTATTTATATTATGTAGATTTTTTTCTTTTTTAATTGTATCTATATTATATTAATTCTTATATTGTTATTTTCTTTATATTGTTTTGTAATAATATGTATTGGTTTGTTTGACCGTTGGAAGAATAAAATAAATAAAATAAAAGTCTTAAAAGCTACTGATAAATTGAATTTCTTAAATCTATTACCAACTCTTTGTGTAAACGGTCCATTGTAATTGTGGGATACATACTTTTTTTGCTCTTTATCAGATTTTTCTTTTTTAAGCGTTGTTCATCTATCGTCTCGAATTTTAAGTTCTATTTTCTTTTTATTCTACTTCCAATTTCATCAATGATTGATGCCTTGTATCCATTTGCAATAGCTATTGGTTTTATTACATTTAATTCCTGTTATTTATCTGCACGTATTATGCTAATTAAAAAACTATTTATGAAACAAACAAAATATATAGTATTTTAAACATAATTTAGCAGTCCATTACCTTTTTACCATTATGAGATTGTCAACTATGTAAAATGTCGAACATATTAACAAACAGACGGTTCTAATTTAAATTAATTTTTACAATTATACTGACTACTATAATAATATTATTAAATATTTCATATTATTTCACAAGTTTTGCCGACATTTTACATAAATGGTACATAATGCATGTAGTACAAATGGCCATGTAATGTATTAAACACTGACGTAACTCTATTTTACAACATTTTATCATTTTATTTATATTTACATATTATAGTATACTGTTTTTATGATCAATTACTAAGATTTTAGGTAGGTTATGAAATAAATATTTATGCAATTTAGTCGTTTTATTGTAATATGACTAGAATACAAATAATAATCATAAAATAACTGAGTTATAGTGTTCATGTAAGATTATTATAATTGTTTTACCAGCGCCAGTGCTAGTTTCAGTATGGTTTCTAGTTAGTAAAGACTTAAAAAGTGAATGGGACGATTGTTATATTTAACTTGTCAACAGTATACTATGGTGATAATGATCAACCATATTACTTCTAATGTATTATAGCCAATAAAATTGGCCGGAGATCCGACTTTGGTATCAAGCAACATTGAGCGTACTTGTCCATTAAATGATCCGTCCTTACACGCAGCTCACCTGCTGGTTACTGTCAATGGTTTGGGAGTCACCTTTAAGCTGTTTGTCCTCTTGAGAAAACTTCGTAGCCCCTACTCTCTCTGGTATAAACAAATGAAACTTATACAAATATCTAAATTACGAGTGACAACAGCCACCATTGGATTACAAAATTAATAAAAAATTCGTAATGAACATTCCTATATGACCTATGTAAAAACGACTGCATTTCAGATAATATAAAAAATTCTACTGACATTACTTATGCAGAGGAAATATAACCAGACGTGTAGTAATTAGTTGTGATAAAATAAATAATAATCATAAAACTATCTTACTTAATCATGTTCTCTTCCACCCATTAGTATCGATGTCAAGAGAAAAACTTGTCTTCAGATATATAAATCAAAATGTTTAAAAATCGTAGTTTTTTTAAGTATGATCATAAATGACATTTTAATGAAGTAATATAAGTTTCAAAATGTTATTAATTACTGGATTGAAAGCCTTTTTTATTATTTGCTTGATAATATAGCAAATAGAAATTACGTCTTACTATGTATGCTTTGTCCAATATACGCGTAATTGACATATAGAACATAGTGTATGTTCATGAAAGCACGTGTTGAAACTGTTAGTGAGACGTTCTCTTGTTTTAAATATTCATATGTCTAACATTTTAAGGCGAAGTTCGTTTGAAAATTAATAATCATTATTGAATAACTTACAAACAATTAACATTAACTATACTAAAACCAAAGAAAAAATGAATTATTCTTGCTCGAAGTTGATTATAAAGTTTATTTAGTTAGTTTATTTATCAATAACTGTAACATTTACATAGTTAAACACGCACGATATCATTCAAAAATTACCTTTTTTACACTTATTGACTTTTGCTAAATAAGACTTTTACAGTATTACTTATGTATCCAAAACTATAATTTCAAAATAAATTTCTTACCAAAAGTATTATTACTATTGTAGGGACAATTATATACTCATAACATTTATTTCAATTACTAAACAATTAGAGAGATAACATAAAACAATAAACTTATAATTTTATTCGTGTTAGTTAGATATTTAAATTAAATTCATTATATATAAATATTTATTTTATAAGTATTTTTTTCATTCGTCATTGTTAAAACTGATTTGTAGAAAACAATCAGAACATTTGATGAAGTTATATGCATTATTCATGTTTAGCTACATCAAGGCAAGACTTATAACGTGTTTTATATTCCACGTTTTCTTAGATATGATGAAGTTAGATATATAGTAGTTCTTAGTTATCACTTAAGTTAGCTTAATATCAGACTACTTAGGTGTCAGTTGCAATCTACATAAAACATTCTTCAGAAGAAAATGTTCCTTTTAAAAAACATTTTCAGGAAAATAAACACAGAAAATCTACACACCCTAAAGGAAAAATCACACACTCAAAATAGTGTTAGATGTCTATAACGCGACTACACTGAATGATAAGTATAACATTTTCAAAACGACCATCCTCAAGAAATGAAAACAACTATGCCAAAACCCTACAAAACGTATCACATCAGATCAACAAAGGTTTTTTGGAACGAACAACAACAAAACTAAAAAATACAGTAAATACTGCTTTTAGACAAATATATTATGCCTAACAAACCTGAAGATAAACGCACACACACAAACCTCGAAGCAACATTTGAAAAAAATATTAAAGAAAAAATCCTAGCACACAATTAACACCATTATAAACTCACTAAACAGAAATGAAGCAGTATGGATCACGATAAACAAAGACAGAAAAAACTAAAAATAAAGAAACAAAAGCATTACTCTAAAACAAAATGGAAAACCATCACAAACCCTACAGAAATTTTCGAGAAATGTAACCAATACTTCATAAACGTAGGAAACTCCTATAACATAAACATGAAAATCTTCCAGTAAATCTTATACCTGACTAAAGTTTCAGATTAGGCCTAGACAATGTTTTAATAATAACAATACAAAAGTCAATAAACATCAATCTTCAAGAGTTTACGTCCTTAATATGTCTACTGACTCCTTAAAAGACTGTCATACTATCCCCTTAAAAGTAACCAAACAACACTTAACCTCAACCAGCATAGGCTGTAACGGTTCATTTATTTTAGGGGGTAAAAGTTTTTTTTATATTCCGTTAAATAAGTAATATATTGGGTTTCATATAGGGACACCGGTGAGCTGGTCCCTCCCCTCCCCACTCCTACGCGGTAAGTAGGTCAGAGCGACGGTGAAAGTGGTTCAAGGCCAACGGACCTCTGCAGCTGACCTAGTTTCTTTGTCGACCGAGGGGTGGGGGAGTACAATAAATACCGGTCCTCGGAGGCACTCGACAGTGCGACTGAGACTGCGAGAAGGGAAAGACATACGCCGACGTTACACAGCGATACGAAATACAACTGCGGTAAGGCTTATTTGACTACGACCAAATCAGTTAAAGAGTGGATTTGATCAAGCCCCTTTGTATAAGATACTTTTCGTTTCTAGTGCCGCAGCTCGGCAAAGGAGTTTATTTTCCCTCCCTTCGTTTATTTTGGACATTTATTTAATTTTAGATCATAGTTTGATCTAGTAGCATAATTATTATTTCAGGCTAGGGTAGCCAAGTTATTTTAGTTTAGATCGTAAATTAATTAGCTCCGCTCTGCGTTATAGCACTGTGGGCTAAACTTAACTTTTGAAAAGCTCCGCTCTGCGTTATAGCACTGTGGGCTTAAACCGTTTTAAATTGTCAATTATCGTAAATTAAATAGCTCCGCTCTGCGTTATAGCACTGTGGGCTAAACTTAACTTTTAAAAAGCTCCGCTCTGCGTTATAGCACTGTGGGCTTAAACCGTTTTAAAATTGTCAATTGTCGTAAATTAAATAGCTCCGCTCTGCGCTATAGCACTGTGGGCTAAACTTAACTTTTGGAAGCTCCGCTCTGCGTTATAGCACTGTGGGCTTAAACCGTTTTAAATTTGTCAATTATCGTGAATTAAATAGCTCCGCTCTGCGTTATAGCACTGTGGGCTAAAACTAAATTTTTAAAAGCTCCGCTCTGCGTTATAGCACTGTGGGCTTAAACCGTTTTAAAATTGTCAATTATCGTAAATTAAATAGCTCCGCTCTGCGTTTTAGCACTGTGGGCTAAACTTAACTTTTAAAAAGCTCCGCTCGGCGTTATAGCACGGTGGGCTTAAACCGTTTTATTTGCCGATTAGCGTGAATCAAGTAGCTCCGCTCTGCGTTATAGCACTGAGGGCTAATTACGTTTCAACGCCGATTTAAGGCAGCAGCGAGGCGAAACGACTCGAACCGAGAAAAGATTTTAGGTAGCTTAGGGTGGACGATGATGAGAGGCCTGTGAGGGTGAATTGTTCACCTAGGCATTCGCTGAGTCCAATTCGTTCGAAGTGAATCCGGCACGTGTAGACTCGATTATCGAATCCTGGAATTACCTCCCTGAGGCATCCGGCGAATAAAGTCGAAAGGCGTTTGGTTAAGGGGAAATAAACGGCATTAGCAACTAAAATAGTCGACCCTGACGAAACGACCTCACAAATTGCGCCCGAACAGGGACTCTGTTAAAAAGACTACGAAATACATCGTAAGGCGGTACAATTTGACTTAAAGTGAAATTAACTCGAAAAAATATTCCTAACACAAAATGAGATTGTTACGAAAATTCTTGAACTTGTGGTTTCAGCTCATGTGGCCGATATTTTATGTTGGCTCACCACCAAAACAAAAACAGGGAGCCCATAAACAGTCCGAAGGTACTGGTTATAATAAAATAAAGACAACACCAGTGGTTACCATAGATATACCAACCGTTACTACGAGCGCTACCGGAAATCCTGAACTGCTAGTAGTTACTCAGGCAGAGGCTGCCAGCTATGTAGTTTCTCCCTCCGAAGGCGATCCACGAACTAGTTGGATATACAAACTAAAACGTGAGGAATTACAGCGGGAGATGGAAAAATACGAACTGGACATCGATCAACCTCTTGAACAATTGAGAAAAACTTTTTTGAAGTTTTGGCGGGATATGTCCTGGAGAAAGGAAGCAGACTCAAACATGCAACGTGCAGATAAAGCGGAATCTTTCTATCTCCAAAATAACGTATGTGTCGGACAAAGTGATGCTACTGAGAATGTAGAAAAGATTAAAGAAATGCTTAACCTACCACCAAATGCTAGTGGAGAGTCAATATGCAAGGCAATATTGGACTTAAGACTGCGTTCGATGATAAATACAACGGGAGGAAATTTTGGAGGAATTCCGAAATCAGACAACCCATTTCCTTTGCATTATCGTACGGGAGGTGAAGTATATAGTACGACTACTCGACCAACGGTATCGCTATCTAGACCGCGTGTCTCATCAGAGAGAGGGATACCATTAGAAGCAAATAAACCCGTTCTGGAATATTCTACACTCTGCAATATGGTCAGAAAGTGGAATATACGTTTTGATGGCCATCGGGACAATATCCTTTCTAGAGCGACTAGAGGAGCTTGTGGAAGCATATGAGATTCACCAAGATGACGTCTTAAAAGCACTCCCCGAACTATTTACAAGTACTGCACTGTTATGGTACCGAAATTGTAAGGATTCTTGGAACAATTATAAGGACTTTCGGCGAAGTTTTGAATTACAATTTCTTCCTCCTGGATACCAACGGAATTTGGACGAAGAAATTCGACGTCGCACGCAAGGTGAAGGTGAACCGTTCAAAAGCTTTGTTATATCGCTCACCACACTGATGCGGAGAAAGGGAAATCTGTCACATCAGGAACAACTAGACATTTTGTATTCCAACATGAAGCCGGAGTATAAGATCACGATGCGAAGGGATGATTTCTTCTCGTTTGAACAAATGCTTCAACAAGCGGAACACGTAGAGAGCTACATCCGAGAGCGAACTTTGTTCAGACCTCCGCCACCACCAGAGATGACTTTAGTTCCAGAGACGGCTTATCATCCACCCAAGAGAAGGGACAAACACTTCCGGAACAGCTTGTCGTCAGTTTCGAAGGAGATATCAATCACCTCAAGAGAAGGGAATACGAGTTTTCATCCAAATTCAGGAAAACCACGAGATCGATGGACGCAGACACAACATTTCGTCACGACCAAATCTGAGAAGGATACAACTCAACGAAGCGACCCGCCCAAGCCGAAGGTTACCTTCGATGAAGAGACGGATAAAACACAGTTTTTATGTTGGAATTTTGATCGACGAGGACACTTGTATCGGGAATGCCGATTGCCTAAGAAGCTGAAATGCTTCTATTGTAAAAGAGACGGTGTAAAAACTCACGAATGTGGTTGCCAACGGGGAAACGGTGTAAGGACTCAATGGAAGGGAGGTCACCTGAGTCCCAATTAATAAAATACGAAAAACCCTCCAACGAATGGCAAAAATGGTTAAAATAAAGACAATTCAACACATGTAGCGCCACAAATAAAACATCTTGTGATTTGAGACCACACATTTCAGTATCATTATTGGGGAAAGAGTTTCGCGCACAATTAGATAGTGGATCAGCGGTAACTTTGATAGGAAAAATAGTAGCTGATCACTTGATGGCCCAGGGTCAGAGACCATGTGGTAGGACTAAGCGAGGGCAGGTTGCAAATGGTCACTATCTAAGCTCCCAAGGAACTTTTGAATGCTGTTGTGTGTTAAATGATTCACCGGTCAGTTTCGATGCAATTTATCTACCTTCTCTGACAAGTGAGATAGTAATTGGAATTGAGGATCTCATAAAATGGAATTTAATAAATATAAACGTCCCTACTGTTAATGAAATACCGCAGAAGAATCAAGACGAAAGTAATATCATTCAAATCGAGGCTGTACTTCCGTTGAACGAGGATCAAATTAAAAATTTGGATGATTTCCTAAATGTTGAACTTCCAAAATTTGAGAAATTATCTGGGACTACCTCACTAGTGGAGCATGTTATTAGGCTTAAAAAGGGAGTCGTTCCGATAAAACAACGTTACTATCCCCGGAATCCAGCCATGCAGGAGATCATAAACTGTGAAGTGGAACAGATGGTAAAAGATGGTATCATCGAAGAGTCAAATAGCCCTTGGAGCTCCCCAGTGGTGCTCGTGAAAAAGCCCTGTGGGAGATATCGCTTCTGCATAGATTTCAGATGTCTCAACACTGCTTCTATAAAAGATGCGTACCCCCTGCCACGAATAAACAGCATTCTGGAAAAATTTAGGCAAGCTAGATACATCAGTACCCTAGATCTTGCACAAGGTTACTGGCAAGTACCACTGAGTCCAGAAAGCCGACCTCTAACTGCTTTTACAGTACCGGGCCTAGGACTTTATCAATTCCGGGTTATGCCTTTTGGTCTCCACTCTGCGGGAGCTACATTCCAAAGACTCCTGGATAAGGTGATTGGGCCTAAACTAGAGCCACGTGCTTTCGCTTACTTGGACGATTTGATACTAATTTCAAGCACATACGATGAGCATTTACAACTCTTACGAGAAGTATTTAAGCTGTTACGGGATGCTGGACTCAAGTTAAACAAGGAAAAGTGTAAATTCTGCATGAACGAGTTGAAGTATCTTGGGCATGTCATTAATTCCGAAGGTATAGGTACTGATCCTGATAAGGTGAAGGCCATCGTAGACTTTCCTCGACCTACGAACATTCGGAGCTTACGAAGCTTTCTTGGCCTGGCGTCTTGGTATCGGCGTTTCGTGGACAAATTCGCTAAAATCACCGCTCCACTTACATCTCTACTAAAAAAGGACACTCGTTGGAACTGGAAAGATAAGGAAGAGGAAGCATTTTGTGAATTAAAAGAAAAATTGTCTTCAACCCCTATATTGAGTTGCCCAAATTTTGAAGAGATTTTCTACGTTCAAGTTGATGCGTCGGATGAAGGTTTAGGGGCTTCACTCACCCAAAGGCGAGAGCGAAAAGAAGTGGTGATCAGCTATGCCAGCCGATTGCTCAGTGCTACCGAAAGGAAATTTTCAGTCACTGAGAAAGAGTGCTTAGCGTTGGTTTGGGCCATTCAGCGATTTCGACCATACATTGAAGGATACCATTTTAAGGCTATTACCGACCACGCCGCATTAAAGTGGTTAATGCATTTGAAAGAACCTTCCGGAAGAATAGCCCGTTGGATCCTTGAATTGCAACAACACGACTTCGAGGTTTGCTATAGGAAAGGTACGGCGAATAGAGTAGCCGACGCTCTTTCACGCTACCCGATAAAGGAAGCGATGCAACCACTGGAAGAGGAACCGGTCTCCGTCATTTCCAGGAATGTAGCGACTGAAAACACAAAACGCGAAGATGAAAGGCCAACTAACGGGGACCAGCCGGAAAACAATTGGTATAACCAACAGCTCCAAAAGTTAGTAGGGAACCCCCAAAAATACAATAACTACGTTCTTAAAGAAGGACGCCTGTTTAAATGTTTTCGTCGAAAATCGAATTTCGAAAACGAAAAGTGGAAAATGTGTGTGCCCAAGGAAAACGTAATTGATATCCTTAAGGAAAATCATGACGCCGCTACTGCTGGACACTTTGGAATCAAGAAGACGATGAAAAGGATAGCAGAGCGCTATTATTGGCCGGGATGGCGGGTGCAAGTTCGAGATTACGTACGAAGCTGTTCTACATGCCAACAATATAAGGTAGAGCAAAAGAAACCGGCAGGAATCATGCATTTTAAGCCTCCAGAAGGACCATGGCATGTGGTTACTGCTGACATATTAGGACCCTTACCTCGGAGCAAACGGGGTCACAAATATGCCATTGTATTTCAGGACAACTATAGTAAGTGGACTGAAATAGCTCCTCTAAAAGTAGCCACAGCCGCCCGAATAACTGAAAAATTTAGACAGCTCATTCTCCTAAGATTTGGATCTCTAGATATCTTGGTTACCGATAACGGGAGTCAGTTTAATGTTAAGTTATTCAAACAAATGGCTGACGATTGGGGTATAGAATTAAAATACACGGCCCCATATAGTCCTCAATGTAACCCTGTTGAAAGGCAAAACAGAGTAATTAAGACTCTGATTTCACAATATGTAAAGGGAGATCATCGAGACTGGGACCAAAACATAAATGAGATAACGTTTGCGATAAATACTGCCTGTCACGATTCTACTCAGTCAAGTCCGGCAATGTTATGTTTTGGAAGAGAACTCATTGTACCCAGAGCGATAAGTGGACCATCATTTGTAGCTAACCAAGCCGAAACCCAACGACCCACAAACGTTATTCATGCCGAGCGATTGGAAAAATTTGCAAAATTGTATCGTAAAACGCAACACAATTTACGGACAGCATTCGAACGACAAGCAACATTTTATAATTTACGTAGACGTGACCCTCGGTTTAACGTGGGCGATAAAGTGTTAAAAAGAACACATGTACTTTCTTCCGCTGTTGAACAGATTGCCAGTAAATTAGCCCCTAAATATGACGGACCGTACGAAATCGTGAAAAAGAGAGGGTATAATGTTTGCGAAATAAAAAAGTTAGGGAGTAACAAAACGGAAATAGCCCACGTTAAAGATTTAAAACCGTATTGGAATAGATAAAGAAATTCGAATTGAGACAACGTCTTCAGGTAGGTGTTATAACCACCTGGGCCATCTCAAATCCAGTCTTTGACTTCAATTTTTTGTTTGTAACTAAATGGGACTAACCGTCAGGTTAACGCTATTTATTTGTTTGGTTGCAGTGGAGAAGATGGCACATCTGAGACCTCTGATTAAGGTACAACTCTCCGAACTTACATGCCTGCATCCGGGAGAACTAATGGACGGAGTAGTCATAACGGCCTATCTTCGCCTGTTGGAGAGGAGAAGCCAAGTGGATCCAACGGTACCCACACTCTGGGTTTCCGATACCACCTTTTTGTCCGATTGGAGGAAAGGAGGATTACCGGCAGTAGAGAGGAGGATTGTTGGCGTCGATCTGATAAAAAGGGATCTTTTGATGTTCCCCGTACACATCACTGGGGGAGTGGGTCACTGGATCCTAATTGTAGCAAATGTCCAGACATGTACCATCCGTGCTTACGACTCGATGGGGGCTGATCGTCGTAGGGAAATGCAAGAAATTTTCGACTTCCTCTACGTCCTGCAAAAGGAAAAAGGAGAAGAGATCCTCGTGAAGGAGAAGTGGGCACTCTACAACACCCCAGGAAATTGGCCACGTCAGAAGGATCTTACATCGCGTGGAGTGTTCCTTTGCATGTTTGCTGAGGCCGTAGCAGAGGGAAAAGTTTTGAACTCTGGAAATTGCGATGTCCTCGCAATGAGAAAGCGAATCGCCTCGGCGCTACGGAGAGGCTGGGTGGCTGATGAGGAGAAATACGTCCTCCAGTCATCCAAATTCCTTGATACCCAGTTAAAGAAATTGAAAATTAGCACCCCAGAAAACATGATCACGATAGACCTCTCATCTGATGAGGAGGAAGAGGGGGAATTATCTCCCAACGAGATCCTCGTGAAAGTGCGAACCCACCCCACCCTGATGAGTCCTCTTGCAGAAGACGAGGATATCCCTCCAGGCGACGTAGCCTCAGAAGCACCAGACGAGTCCAGTTTGCTAGTGGAAGGCCCGGCATCTCCAGTCTTGAGTTTGACGTTCGAAGGAAATATGGGAATTGAAGATGACGAAGTAGTTCTGACGACTGACACCGAGACGACCTCCTTTGAGCTTTCTGGCTTAGAACTGACTAAGGTCCAGGCAGCTTTAAAGAGAAATAGAGGGAAGAGGAGGAAGAATCGACATCACCGGATACGTAGAATAGGAGCAGATGGGGTCCTCCATAGGATTAATATTCCAAAGAGGAATTTATTATAATACCTATTAGATAATTTGTTTTGCCCTAGAAAGGAAAATCTTTAGTTTCGTTTTATCTTGCAAATTGTGTATTGTTTTAGGATATAGAAGTGATATTTTAGTTTACAAAGTCGAGCATTTATTTTGAGAATTGTAGATATATTGTTAGATATAAGAACAAAATTTAGATTTATAAGATAGGAATTTATTTTGATTGTATTATACAGAGTTTGTTATTAGTTTTAAGGAGGTATTCTTCGTTTTGTTAGTTATCTCCGCTCTGCGTTATAGCACTGTGGGATGACTAAGTATATTCATTTTAAGGGGAAGAGTACAAAACATTTTTTTTTCTTTCTGAAAGTCGGTAAGGTGTGTAACGGTTCATTTATTTTAGGGGGTAAAAGTTTTTTTTATATTCCGTTAAATAAGTAATATATTGGGTTTCATATAGGGACACCGGTGAGCTGGTCCCTCCCCTCCCCACTCCTACGCGGTAAGTAGGTCAGAGCGACGGTGAAAGTGGTTCAAGGCCAACGGACCTCTGCAGCTGACCTAGTTTCTTTGTCGACCGAGGGGTGGGGGAGTACAATAAATACCGGTCCTCGGAGGCACTCGTCAGTGCGACTGAGACTGCGAGAAGGGAAAGACATACGCCGACGTTACACAGCGATACGAAATACAACTGCGGTAAGGCTTATTTGACTACGACCAAATCAGTTAAAGAGTGGATTTGATCAAGCCCCTTTGTATAAGATACTTTTCGTTTCTAGTGCCGCAGCTCGGCAAAGGAGTTTATTTTCCCTCCCTTCGTTTATTTTGGACATTTATTTAATTTTAGATCATAGTTTGATCTAGTAGCATAATTATTATTTCAGGCTAGGGTAGCCAAGTTATTTTAGTTTAGATCGTAAATTAATTAGCTCCGCTCTGCGTTATAGCACTGTGGGCTAAACTTAACTTTTGAAAAGCTCCGCTCTGCGTTATAGCACTGTGGGCTTAAACCGTTTTAAATTGTCAATTATCGTAAATTAAATAGCTCCGCTCTGCGTTATAGCACTGTGGGCTAAACTTAACTTTTAAAAAGCTCCGCTCTGCGTTATAGCACTGTGGGCTTAAACCGTTTTAAAATTGTCAATTATCGTAAATTAAATAGCTCCGCTCTGCGCTATAGCACTGTGGGCTAAACTTAACTTTTGGAAGCTCCGCTCTGCGTTATAGCACTGTGGGCTTAAACCGTTTTAAATTTGTCAATTATCGTGAATTAAATAGCTCCGCTCTGCGTTATAGCACTGTGGGCTAAAACTAAATTTTTAAAAGCTCCGCTCTGCGTTATAGCACTGTGGGCTTAAACCGTTTTAAAATTGTCAATTATCGTAAATTAAATAGCTCCGCTCTGCGTTTTAGCACTGTGGGCTAAACTTAACTTTTAAAAAGCTCCGCTCGGCGTTATAGCACGGTGGGCTTAAACCGTTTTATTTGCCGATTAGCGTGAATCAAGTAGCTCCGCTCTGCGTTATAGCACTGAGGGCTAATTACGTTTCAACGCCGATTTAAGGCAGCAGCGAGGCGAAACGACTCGAACCGAGAAAAGATTTTAGGTAGCTTAGGGTGGACGATGATGAGAGGCCTGTGAGGGTGAATTGTTCACCTAGGCATTCGCTGAGTCCAATTCGTTCGAAGTGAATCCGGCACGTGTAGACTCGATTATCGAATCCTGGAATTACCTCCCTGAGGCATCCGGCGAATAAAGTCGAAAGGCGTTTGGTTAAGGGGAAATAAACGGCATTAGCAACTAAAATAGTCGACCCTGACGAAACGACCTCACAAGGCTCCAAAAACCAGTAAGACTCCCCAAATGATGGGAGCTAAAATCTATGATATCTTACCAACAAGCCAAAAAACTATAAGCAATTAAAAGACTGTTATAAAGCAACTAAAAACAGTACCTCATAGATAGGCCATACTACAACATAAACGAACTCTTTGAAGAACATGGTAGTATATACCTTTATAAACATAAAAAAAACAATAAAACATAAAATTAAATAAATAACCTTGAAAATACAGAAAGTAATTTTAGAGTACACTAAAACATCAAAATTACACGCTTGATCAGACTGCAAAAATGACAATTCTGCAGTCTTCACGACTATGGAGAAAAAGAAGATCGTAAATGGCATTTTATTTGGTGTTATTGATATTATATAATAAATTGGATTTGCTATATTAAAGTCTATTATTTCCCCGTATTATTAAAACTATATACATCATAAAAATATATAGTTTTAATAGAAGTAAATTAGAATTAATTTTTCTTTATATCATTATGTTCTTTTTTGAAAATAAATTATATATATTATTACTTTTATTTTTGTTTAAGATTGTATACATAGTTTTAAAATCGTATCTTTTTTGGCAATACACAAATAATTAAAATATTTATTTAACAATACAATTCAAACTTATTTTATGCAAATATGCATTTTAAATAAAGGTGCAATGAATACTTTATTACAGAAGAATATAATTATACAAATTTCATGTTCAAAATTAATTTCAGGGTTATAACTAGAGCCTCATTAACAGCAATAAATAGATGATTAATATGAAATGACATACAGAAACGGGTGCGATCAGTTGTTAGAATAAGCTGGCTGTAAATTCTAGGGTTAATCTGATATTTTAATCCTTATATCTTATGAAAAATTAAATGAACTAGAAAGTACATGCAATATATAAATCAAGCGGAAACTCCAATAATCTCACTGAATTAAATAACCAGCATAAATGTTAAAGAGCTGTTGTTAACAATAGTTTCAACTAATGACGAGACATTAACTCTGGAAATTGAAATTTAAAATTAATTTGGCAAATAGTATTCACAAATCATTGAAGTGCAGTAGCAACTGTCAACACATTTTCTGTTCTGCCACTCCAAGTGAGAGAAGTATGTGAGTTATGGATGACTTCCACACAAACAAGAACATAACAAGTAGACGAAACAATTTGTAAGGTCTTCACAAACTATCTTAAAACTACAGTTTTAGTATACAATTGTAATATTTCAAAAATTTTAATTAAAAAATTAATTACAGTTATCGTTGAAAAGTATATGATATATTAATAAGTAAATTTTATATATATATATATATATATATATATATATATATATATATATATATATATATATATATCATAACTAATAACTAATGTTTCCGTTATACCAATTATATGCCACATCACAGCATAGGTGGAACGTCTGGTGATGTAAAGATAATACATTGTTACGGTCGTTAGCGGAAGCTTTAGTTATTAGTAATGACACCGGCTGGTTAATCCTAAGAAATAATATAATCATGCTTACTTTTCAAGTAATTAAAATCATAATTTTTAGTGAAATTAATGTTGTTTGAATACCACTTAGTTAATCATGTTTAAGTGCTCTTTTTTCAGTGTTTTCAGTGTCACAATAATGATGTGGCATATCATCTTACCGACCTCACAATATGTATTAGTAACATACCAAAGTACGTTAAGTCTTAGTTGCTTTGGTATTGTTTTATTACCAAACTATTTAATAATAGGCAGACTGTAACTGAAATAATATTTTGTCTTGTTTCCAACTTAACAAGGGTCTGATGTGTTCATAGAGCTTCCTTTAACATATTCCTAAACAAAATTGTGATTTATTATTTTGTCAACATTTTTGAAATTTAAAAAAAAACTTTTTTAGAATATATATATTTTTTAGTTTTATTTCATACAAAAGTATAACTATTATTCATCTGTGCTGTGTTTTTTACTACAGTAATTTAAATGAAAGTAAATTATTTTTCTTTGGTTGGCAGCACTTGTGCTGCTCCCATACTCTCCTGTAACCTTATGGACCCGAAGTTCAGCAGAAGCTACTTTGTTCGATGCAAGCACTCGTTTGCTCTGTTACCTGACACACATTTAATTTTTAACTGTACGTGTTTAATATTTTAACTGCACAATATTTGGTTTTTCCAAATAATACAGTTTTAGAAACGTATATAAACACTAACCTATGTTTCTGAGACATAAGTCTAGTAACTTATCAATATTATTAATTTTTTAGGTAATGATTGAGTTTACAACAGTAAATATGGATTTGTTAAACAAATTAAAAAGTATGTACAATGCAATAGAATTAAGTATTTACAAAAAAAAAAAAAAAAAAAAAAAACTATTTCATAGCATTTATAGTAAAAGGCGATTCAGTTATTAAAGGCAACAATGGAATTACTGTGTAAAGGGAGCGATAAACCCCATCAGTGGTAAGCCATTGTGCGTAATCCCCCAGATGTGTTGCGGTCAGCTGATAAACTAATACCCACAATATCGGGGAAGTTACAAAATATTATATCACTGGCTTTTTATATTTGCTTCAAACAATCAGCTAGGTTGTTAATGTTGTTTATTGTTGTCTGGGGCTGTAGCCTCTTCGTTATATTATATATAGTTTTCTTGTACATACAATAGCTTATTTATATAATTTACTCCTTCATGCGTCTTAGATACTAGATTCTTATATTTGCATCCTATAATAATTGAAAAATTTGTCGGTAGTGTATTTGGTTAAAACCATATTTCATAAACAGAAGGTTCACATTCAGATCCATAATCACCGTATATTGGCGATAAGCGTATTTAAAATAAATAAATAATTTATGGAACACCATAATAATAAAAAACTATAATAATATTTACTATAGTTTTTAAAAACTTAACTTGCCGGTCAGATTTATTCGTCTAGTACGAAAAGATTAAATTCTTGTATTATAAAAATCAAAATTTCTGAAGAAGAAAGTGTTCATGAAATCTGAGGAACTCTACTTCAACTACATCTGATATCATTTGTTGTATTAAAGTATGTAGGGTGAGGGGGGTATGTTCTAGCGACCATTATACACAAATTGACAAACTATGCAACAATGGGGCCTGTGTTTTTGTTAACATTTTCAAGCCCCTGTCATACAAGTAAATTATAATTATTACCTTTATGTTTATTTTTAGTACCTATATAGAGTTTAACTACGTGTTATTAATATTTTATACTATTGTGGTTAATTAAGTGTATACGTTAGACATTTTTAGATATTTTTCATTACATTTTTCTTTTTTACAAAATCAAAATTCCTATCTTGAAGATAATAACGACTAAATGAAGTACTTATTAATATGTATTGTTCTACTCTACTCCTCAGGTATATTTAACACGATCTTGTATATACAATGAATAAATATTGTCGGAAGCAGTTTATTTCATTTACAAAATACAATTCAAGTTAATTATTGTATTTTATATTTTAAGAATTTTTTCTAGGAAAAGAAAACTTAGTTATTATATTGTAAAAGTAAACGAAATAGTGCAAAGTTTTATCAAACTTGTTGATTTCAGTAAGCAGTACAACAATTTTCTTGGTTTTGTAATATTTATAAATATAATATTCCACGTATAACATAAAGATGAGCATGATTTTTAATAGGTTGAGTTCACGAGAAATTACATTATTTATGTACTAATAAAATACTTAAAAATGAAGACTTTAACATCAAAATAATCTAAGTATACCTAAAATTTGTGACAGTAAAAGAGTCATGTGTTACTCGTAAAGGAATCAGCTTGAGTACGCTATTGTTTGGAATCGGGAGTGAGCTGACAACTTAAACTTTCGACTCTCTCAGATCTATGTACTCAACTGACCTGTTGTTCTCCCACAGAGTCCTGCACAGTCACAGTTTCTAGGTCAATAGATTGGTCTAAGAGATAATATGCCTTTACATGGAGCAAAGCAACAATGTGTGTTACTCAGTAGATTGATTCCAATATATTGGTAATATCAACAGTTTAAAGTTAGACTATATTAACAGTTTAGATTGTCTAAAGTTAACAGTGATTTAAGAAGACAGATCAAAATGACTCCTAGAAATATAACTGGTAAAATCACTATTCATTTAAGCTGAGCTAAATGTTATATTTTTAAACCCTTTAGACTTGAGGTGTATCACTATAAAGCTGTACCCATAGTTTTACAACTGGCATTGTTTTAAATGAGGCTTGCCTTCTTTTAAATGTAATGAGGATTTGAATGGGTATTTTTATTTTCTTAATAACATTTCACTATCTTATAATTTCACACGAGAGCGTGATACAGTTGTTAAATTATTGAACAGTGTCATCCACCTACAAGCAATAATCTACTATTTTTTGTAAACTATTTTATAAAATTGTTGTTACTAAAACATACACAGTTTCTTAATTCATAAGTAAATAGTAAGTATTTTATTGCACAGTACTGCTATAAACAGTACGTTGTCAACCTACCCACACATGTGGTGTGTATTACAACTGGAACCTTAACAGATACATATATAGTCCACTGTAGGTGTATGGGTGGGCAGGTGGGTTAATACCACTGTAGGTGTATGGGCGGGCGGGTGGGTCAATACCACTGGTGATGTATGGGCGGGTGGGTGGGTTAAAAAAGGGTTCCAGGTGGTGTGTATTACAACTGGAACCTTAACAGAAGTACATGTACCCACACACCCACACAGGTGGTGTGTATTATAACTGGAACCTTAACAGATATACGTGTACCCACCCACCCACACAGGTGGTGTGTATTACAAATGTAACCTTAACAGATGTACGTGTAATGTAAATTCAATAAAGCCACTATTTTCCACGTTTATTTGTACGTTTTTTGTCAGCTACCTGACGTTACTCGTTTCTGCTTTTCTTATAGCCGTGACAAGAATAGCGATCATACATCAGTTATTACTTTAAATACATGATGTAATTAAGTCATGTTATTGAAATTATAGAGTATAGTAATATTAGTACAAATATATACTAGTTTAGTTGGAAACAGTAGTAAATATATTTACTACTCACTCAGTTCACTGAATACATGGTTTACATTAAAAGATCAAATTTGAACTGACGTTTTATAAAGGACTTATAAAGTTGAAACATTTTACAAAAATTGAATTTGAAAAATTTCAACTTCTAAACATTATTTCCTCCCTTTTTTGATTGTAAATATCAAATAAAGCACTCAATCACAATACACGTCTATTTTATATATAACATTAAAACATTGTATTAGTTGAACAAGTTGGCAAACACTAAAATAATTGTTGGTAATTTACAACGGTTTGATTGGCAGATTATTGAGGACTCACCTTTTGAGATCAGAAAACAAACATAATATAATACATTAGTAGGTGAAATGGATATATGAACGTTAAATAAATGTGTTTAACTATATTTATTTAGCCTACTTAAAGAATTAGTAAGGTAAACATGATAAATTACATGTACAGTTGTCATTCAGTTTGGAACTATCAAATGTATCCATCCAATACAGTAAGAATGTTAATATCAAAATTTCTGTATTAAAAAAATAAGCCAATCTCCAAATTATTATTTTTAAAAGTTTTGTTTAAGTTACGCAGTAAAACCTATGTAAAGCCAGAAAGGTGGAGGGAGATCAGAATATATTCTCTTGGAGGGTTAGTGAGCCATTTACATTTCTTCTTTGCGTCACACAAAAGATCCTAATTAAACCCCTATTTTACATTGAACAGGATTCAGCTGCAAAGTGAAAAGCAGGGCTTAGTATCTTTAATTAAGATAGTTTTACATCACAGTGGAATGAAATAACGGGAGACCAGTTTTTATTATTTTTTTTTATACAACTGAAATTTAAATCATATTTAATTAAAACATCCATTTCCTTAGTAAAGTTCATATGGAGTTGATATTGGTAAATAATATTGTGCTTTTTAATTGTTTGATATTACTAATAAATAAAACTACGAAAATGTCCTCTAATCCCCCACCTATCCTACCGCCGATCCGCAGCCGGACTACGTCTATGGATAAAAATTTAACTTATTGGTAATATTTAAAAAAAATATCGATGAAAATAAGGAGGGTTTGTCTTCTAAATTTTTAAATGTATCATGATCATAAATATCCAATTTGTTTTTGTTTTTTTACTAATGCTTATTTTACTTTCAACACCTTTACATTCAATCCAAAGAATTCTTAGATAAATTTATTATGAAATTATCAATAACCAAAAGGAAAATCTGAATATTTAAGCGGGTAAAAACCCAGCCTACGATGGAAATTAAATGTTTGATACTGTTTTATTACGTGTACTATATTATATTTGTGCCTAATCCATTATAGTTTATTGAGATATGCCAATTCGTAGTGGTTTAACAATGCCACGTTTCTGCTTCTTTCCCTATAACGTTTGTGATACTCGGTTCTTTAGTTTCTTATAAAAAGGTGTGTGTGGTATTTTATAGGATTAAAAATAATGCTGTTCTACAAATAAATTTTAGCTGGAGGAAACATAGAATAATTTTACAAAATGAACATTACAAATTTTTGGTAGGGTTAAGGCCATTCAGAATGTTACTTGTATCTAAAAGGTAAACTACTTAAGAGTTAACAAGTGTTTAGAAGATATTTCAACCCATATGTATATTTCAGTCTATGAATAACATGACTGAGATCGGTAAATTTTTAACAAAAGGTTTAAATTTGTTTAAATTTAAAAAGTTAAAAAATTTGTAGCTAACCCAAACATTAATGCAGTTTTATAGCTTTCAAAGTGAAATTTATTATAATGATGTAGTTAATAAGTACCTAAACATGCTTTTTGATTAAATTATGCCTTCAGAATGTTATATATTTTAGAGAAAATGTCTTTAAACTATTTTTAGATCAACATACAATAAAATTTCGTATCGATTATTCTTGATAGTCTATATTTATAGTCTATGCATCTGAAGTGAAATGTCTCCAATCATATTTTACCTATTTTAATGTAATAATTAAATAAATATTGAAGTACAATTTTTTATTAATTTAACGCTTTCAAATATCCTGTTCTTATATAATTATTTCAATGTTATTCTTGCATAGAGAGTCAAATTTATTACAACTGAATCCAATAGTTTAAAACAAATTTAAACATTAAGTATCATGGGGATTTACAATTAAAATACTTGTTCAGTTAGTATAGCTTTGATATTGGAATAGTGAACAAAAAATATATAAAATGTTTAAATCTAGAGTTTTAAGTTGAAGTGCAAGGTTTTAGGTATGCAGCTTGTTTTAATCATACCGAAATTGGCGGATATGCTCCAAAAATCACACAATTGATACAAAAAACTCAACTTTACCGACCTTTTGTGAGGTAAGTGTAATATGTACAGCATTGAGGTATACAATAATTTTAATATTATAACGGGTGGCTACCAAAGATGATCGCTAAGGGCTTTCCTAGTTGAACACAGGCTTGCATGATGACCAAGAGTGGTCACCATAGTGGATCAAGGGGGAATCCAAGATCATTACGGGGGCCTAAGTAGTTGGCGGTCGGCTATCCTAGTTCATCATGGGGTCTACCTATTTTGATCACGGGGGGTTACCTAAAATGATCATAATAGATTACCTAAGTTGTTGATGATCATTTACATTCAATCCAAACAAATACCACTGTACGTGTATGGGTGGGCGGGTGGGTCAATATCACTGTGCATGTATGGGTGGGTCAATATCACTGTGCGTGTATGGGATTCCCAAAGTTTCATGACGATTGGATCAGTGGTTTAGTAATGCATAAGGCTCATACATACAAACATTCATTTTTATTTATATAGAAACAGATGCAGACTACCGACGTCGGTCACAGAGGCTGGTCAACAGTCTGGTAAACGTAAATAGGAGCAAGGTTTTTAAGTTTTCATCTTGTTTTGACTATGTTTAAATAGCAGGATATATTTTTAAAATTCATAATTTTTTTACAACTTTACAGACTGAGTGTAAACTATAGTATGTATAACAAAAATGTATAAGACACTTTTTGTACAGAATTCAGTTATTAGTTTAAATATATTAGAGTTGTTATCCAAATTAAATATTACATCTTCAGTAAAATAAAAACTTCAACTGTGCAAACAGTTAAGCGTTTTCTTGCAAGCCAATTCGTATTTTGTAAGTTACAAAAAGTGAAAAATCTAATTTTATATAACTTTTTTAACAGAAAATTAAGATAGAGAGTACGTATGGTTTAAATTTTCTAGCTCCTTTTAATCATCCTTAAATAGGAGGAAATGTTTAAGAAAATCACACGTTTTGACAAAACACAACTTTACCGAAGTTTTGTGAGGAAACTATAATATATACCACAACATTTTGTATAACACTTTTTGTACTGTATTTTATTCCTAATTCGAAGCTTTTATAAGGTGCTATCTAACCTAAATATTACAGCTTCCATAAAAAAATCTTCAACTCTGCAAACAGGTCAAGGTCTTTACGTCAGCCAATTCGACTTTTTCTGGGTTATAAAAAAGGAAAAATTAAATTGTATAGCAGTTTTTGTAATAAGGTATTAAATTTTAGTAGGGTGTTTGGTTTCAAGTTTTGAATATCTTAATAAAGCAATAAATCTCAAAAAATACTAAAATTGAATATTTTTAACGAAAACAGAAATTTAAAGATTTTATGCGTAGGTATTATCAAAAATACAACAGATTTTAGATAACCAAAATGTTATAAAATTTATTTACAAATTTGCAATATACTGTCAGATTTGCTCTACAACGAACAGTTCAATCACAATGTAGCCGTAAGTAAACCTCTGTACACAGTTCAAAAATCGTACCCGTCATTTTGAATTTTGGGGGAGGTTTAAAATTTAAAGTTTGAAGTTTTGGGGTTTTCCGTCGATGGCTCAGTAAAAGCTACAAGTGAGCCAAAATGCATGTTTCTAGCTCATCTGGAAGTGGGTTACAACTTGAATACGTGAGTTACACATGTGGCTTTATAGATATGGGATCCCTTGAGAACATTATATTCTCCATGTTATGTCACTGTTTATCAACACCATTTTTCATAATAACCATATATTTTTTTTTATTTAAGTATCTACCAATATACAATAATGAAACTCTCAAGCCTTAGATGAATATAAATACTGTCCATTTCATTAAGAATATATTTTCATTTTGTTTTTTCCTGTGTACACCACTAGCAAGCTAACGTGTTAAAATTACATTGTAGTAGTTAACATGAGGTTTTAGCAACCAAACACTCATAAATATTAATAGACGAAGTGAATTACATTAATATTAAACTGTTATATCTAATAGTGATACAATTAATTGTTAAGTATATTGGGTTACTCCAAGATACCTAAAATAGTCGTGACAAATATTTGTTGAACATTAAAAACAGTTCAGTTTATTAGTCTAAATATAGGCTGGAACGAAAAAAAATATATATTACCTTTAATGTTTATCGAT
>JAQJVL010005747.1:0-33160 GCA_035578905.1 Stictocephala bisonia | reverse complement strand
ACAAGCAAGTATACCAGTAAACATTCTATTTTCTCCACTGACATTTGAAAAAGAAAAAAAAAAAAAAAAAAAAAAACTGGCCCCTACCAGGCGGGTTCTGCCCTATGACTCATAACATGTAACAAAAGCTTACCGTTATCAAACATTGCTCAACATTTGCTAATCTCACCCGGAATGTATGTTATAGGTTTATACGATAGCTTGTCTGTTTCTACTAATTTACAATATGAATTATGGCTATTTGTTTATTTTTATGTTTATAATATTATTAAGCTTTGTTAGTATTATTATAAAATTTGATTTGTTATCGTTGTTACATAGGCCAACAATTATTCTATTACATGTTTATTGCGTCTGTTGATTCTCTTATATTTTTTTGTTTCAGTAGACCTAAATCTACAAACATAACTGTCAAGTATTTATATATTTCTTTGTTATTATATAAGTAGATCATTAATTTACATCTGATACACATCTTATTTTACATTTTTATATTTTGTAATGTCTGTTTTTTCATCTCCTCAACTATTTATATCTTCCATCAACCAAACATAACATAACATAAGTGGAGGGGATAGCATGCAGATGGAGTAGACGTGTGTCGTGTCGGCTCCGGGAATTACGTATTATTTATCGGGTTGTTCTGTGTTATTTATTGTGATTTCTTGCATGCTGATTTATTGCATGTGTATTGTTCGTCTCATTGCATTTTATTTGCATGTTCTCTTAATACAACCCAAATATTAGTGTTTTTAATACAAGTGAATACGTAGTGAGCAGGTTATAACAGTGTTATAGTTGAACGGAGTTGCCTCAAGGTCACGTCACAAACAGCTGATCGGCATGGCGCCACCGACTAGGTCTGCTATTCGTAACAACAGTTCATCAGATAACAATACTGCTAATTTATCTATAGACCAGAAATTAGATTTGATACTTAATGATGTTGCTGAAATAAAGAACACTAATACATAGTTTAAGGAAAATATTAATGAAATTAAAGAAGAGTTTAAACGGTTTAAGATTGAAATAAACGAATCAATTGAAATGTGTTGTGGTAGAATAAAGGATTGTGAAGAAGCCACTAAGAAGAACAGAAAAGATATAGGGAGGCATGAGGAAGGGCTTGAAGGTCTATTGTCAGAAAATATACAGCTTAAAAAGGAAGTGATTAGACCAAGCTGCGATGAGTGCTACTGAACAGTATACACGTAGTAATTGTCTGGAGGTCAGGGGTGTACCAGAGGCTAGGAACGAGGTAATTATGAACGTTGTGAAAAACATTGCAAAATCAATTAATTTCAATCTCAGTGAAGGGATGATTGATGCTGTCCATCGGCTGGCGAGAAATCCTAATGTTCCACATGCTCCGCGTGGTATAATTATAAAGTTTTGTAGAAGACTGGACTTAGAGGATATGCGGAAGAAAACACGAGTAAAGAACGGGTTTTCGGCAGCTGAGCTTGGGTATCAAAGTGAGAACCAGATATTTATATCTTTATCCATGACGAGGGAGACATCAGCACTATGGAAACACACTCGAGACTACAAAAAAGAGCGTGGCTACAAGTTCGCATGGGTCACCAGCACGGGCAAAATATTTCTCAGAAAAGAAGAAGGGATGAAGGCTATTCAAGTCACTACGAAGCATGATCCGGAGCGACTCAAATAGGGGCTATGCTGTTTATTTTCTCGGTATCGTTTTTCTTTATTGTCTTTAAGGTAAATGGATGTATTATAATACAGTACTTATATGATTATGTTAACTTCTTGTATGTGTCTTATTTTTCATGTATGTCAGATTATCAATTTAGGCCTAATAGCTATAATGTCAGTTAAAAACGTAAGTACATACTATCAAAACGTTAGGGGTCTAAGGTCGAAAACCAGTAACTTTCGCTTAGGGTTATTAGAAAGTAATTACGATATTATTGCATTAACTGAAACAGGGCTAAACAGCTCAATTCATAATACCGAATGGTTTTCTGAGAAATATTCAGTATTCAGGCGTGACAGGGATAGAGAAAAAACCGGAAAAGAAAGGGGAGGTGGGGTAATTGTGGCTGTTAAAAATGATAGTGGTATTAAAGCTAGTAGATTATTTGATATAGAAACTGATGACTAGAACATATGGCTCAAACCAAATTTCTGTAATAGATTCAAGTATACAGTTGTTTTAGCAGTTGCATACTTTGCTCCTAATTCAAATGTTAAAGTATATAAAACGTTTTTTGATAAAATTGATTTAATTAGATTTCAATATGATCGACTACTTATATTGGGAGATTTTAATTTACCTATAACTGGAATAGATTATAATTTACTGTTAGGCAAAGAGGTGTGTAGGCAACTAACGTTCCACATGAATGTATATAACCTAAAATAAAAAAACGATGTTTTGAATAGAAAGGATCGCACTTTGGATTTAGTATTAACTGATATAGACAATTTAACTGTAAATAAGGAAGATTTACCCCTGATAACAATTGATAATTACCACCCGGCATTATGTATAGAATTCTCAGTAAAGAATTGTCATAATGGGTGTGACAAGCAAACATTTTTGTATAACAGTTACAACTTTAGTAAGGCTAACTTCTTGGGGCTTTACAGGGAATTTAGCAATATCAGTTGGCATGAGTTATATTTAATAAAGGATGTAGAGGCATGTGTTAAGTTTTTTATAATTCAGGGTATGCTGCTTTGGATTTGCATGTACCGAGGTTTTATAGTTCATCCTCAAAATATCCTGTTTGGTACACAAGAGAGTTGATAAACATTATTAAACGTAAAGAAAGGATAAGGAAAAAGTATAAAAATTTTAACATGCCACATTTACTAGAACAGTATAAAATGTTAAGAGCTGAAGCTAAACGTTGTATTGCACTGAACTTTAAGAATTATGTAAGTGCTGTAGAGCTAGAAATAAATAGGAATCCCAAATCATTTTGGAGTTTGATTAGAAGGATTAGGCTAGCTGATAAGAATCCAAGTATGTTCTCTGACGGTGTGGAGGTGGAGGGGGAGGCGGCGATATCAAACGCACTGGCAGAGTACTTTGCCTCTGTCTACGATAGCAGTAATTTGCACTGTGATGAGCTTAGCAGGCTGGCATTACAAGAACCGGTTATGGATAACGTCCCCTCGTTACACTTAAGTAATATAACAAACGAAGAGATAATAAAAGCCTTACAAAAATTAAAACCCAAAAGATCGTTAGGTCCAGACGGTATTCCCCCTTACATATTTAAAGCTTGTGCTGATTTGTTTGTCCATCCCCTTGCTCATATATTCAATCTCTCAATAATTAATTCAATTTTTCCTGAGGCATGGAAGCTTACAAGATTAGTTCCGATCTTTAAAAAAGGCGTGAGAAATGAAATAAAAAACCATAGACCCATTGCTATCTTATCTCCCCCCGCAAAAGTATTTGAGTCCATTTTGTATAATAGATTGTTTTATCATGTAAGAAATTTTATCAGTGAATATCAGCATGGATTTTTCCCGAACAGATCAATCAACTCTAATTTATTGAACTTCTCTCAATTTTGTACTGACAATATCGACAAAAACATTCAAGTGGATGTAATTTACACTGATTTCGAAAAAGCATTTGACAAAGTGAACCACAGAAAGTTGCTCTCAAAATTACATTATTATGGAATAACAGAACAAAGCATAAAGTTCTTTGCCTCTTATTTGAACAGAAGAAAACAATTTGTGAGTTATGAGGGTGCTATATATAAAGAATTTGATGCCCAGTCTGGAATCCCACAAGGGTCAAACTTAGGCCCATTATTATTCATAATTTTTATCAATGATATAACTGGGTGTATAGAAAATGGCAAAATACTGCTATATGCGGATGATTTAAAAATTTATACAGCTATTAGAAGTATAAATGATTGCTCGAAATTACAGAGTGATATAGACAGATTATTAATATGGAGTGAAAATAACTTAAAATTTAATATAGAAAAATGCGCTGTTATGTCTATAACCAGAAAAACAGATATTAATATTATTTATTATGCATATAAAATGAACAATGAACAAGTATACAGAAAATCAAAGCTCAAGGACCTTGGAATTTTATTTGATTCAAAATTTTCATTCGCGGAACATATTTTATCCACTTGCAAATCAGCCTATTCGATATTGGGCTTTGTAAAGCCCTCCGGTAATTTCTTACAAAGTTCTGCCTCACTTAGATTACTCTTTTTTTCATTAGTACGGTCCAAACTGGAATTCGGAGCTATTTTTTGGTAACCACATGCAAATTACCTTTCAGAAGAAATAGAAAATGTGCAGAAGAAATTTTTAAGGTTTTTATATTATAAAGAGTTTGGACATTACACCACAGTCATTCCTTATTCTGAGTTACTGGGTATATTCCATATTGATACACTGGTCAAGCGACGTAAAGTTATTTGTTTATCTTATCTCCACAATTTAGTGAATGGATCGCTTGATGATAAGTGTTTACTCGCGCAACTGTATATCGCCGTCCCTCGTCCTAACTCCCGCACCTGTCGCTTTTTCCAAGCATGTTTTTCTATCACAAATTTAGGGTATTACTCTCCTTTGAATATAATGTCTAGGCTTCACAATGAATATGCTTCTGATTTAGATATATTTAGCACATCCAATAAATTATTTAATAAACAATTATATTTGTCAATAGATTAATAACCCTCCATCACAGACTGTTAATAGTATTGCATGTTATTTAAATCTAAATATTTTTATTTGATTGTATCGCCTCTGTTTCTCTTGTCATTATTTGTTTCTCTTATCATTATTTATTTGTGTGTATATTATTTTTATCTGTATATTTATTAATCCCAAACTTTGTACTGTTATTTTTATTTATATGCATGTGCACTACTACATATTTATGTCTTGGTCTGGGTCTGGTCTCAGATCACTGGTTGATTGCATGTAAATTATGTTAATTTGAATACTCTAAATATGTGGACATTCAAGTAAATTTATGCAGTGGTAATGGTTAAATTTGTTGTTGCGAAAATTATAAAATATCTGCATGTTATTATTAGATGTTATTATTAGATTGTTATTATTATTATTAGATATTATTAGTTATTAATGCTTTATTGTAATTGGCTGTAAAGCTGTAATGAAGCATTGTAAAAATAAATAAATAAATAACAGAGAATATTATTGTAATATATAAAAAATTACAAATAGCAAAAAAAATGGTAAAATAAACATCATACAAAATTTAAACTATACAAAATTTATACTTGTTATACGCATTTGTAACCATACAATATTTCATTGTTGGCTGTTAAGCTTTTCTTTTTTCGTATATATTATTATTCCTAGAAATGTAGTAAATATAATTAGTATATATCTCAATTAGTTTTAAGCTAGATGGATAAATAAGTTAACTGTATAAGAAAAAGATATTGTAAATGGAAATATATGAATAAATAAATACACGCTTGTAGTTTTAGTATATCTGAGTCAACATTAAAATATAAATAAGTATATTACGGAGTTACAATTTAAGTTGTGATAAGAATTAAAATGTTATAATCATAGAGACTTTTGACTATGAAAAGTGTATGTAAGTAACATGTTTTCAAATACACTCTTAGAGGGGAAAAAAATTGAAGTAATTTCTACTACAATTATAAGTAAACGCTTGTCCTACTCTGGTGTTTGCTTCTGTAAATCATTAAAAAACAACTAAATAATTATATTTAACAGTTAAATGATCTTTATTTAGCACTAAATGTCTTCAGTTCTTGTTTAATATTTGTTTTGTAAAGCAAATGCATATTGAATATGAAAAACAACACAGAAAAGTTATTCTTTAAATATATTCTATAGTAAACGATTTTGATATTGCTTGTATATCGACAGAAAGATTTTTATACTCGTAGACTGTCAAAAATAAATAAAGGTATTTTTGTAAGGATCCGCATTTTTAAACAAGTATTATAATTTAAAGAAAAAGCATCTTTCTTAATTTTGTTTTTAACTATTACAATGACTATATTTTCACAACGTAATATCTAACACTGATTTTTACATTAGTTTATTTTTTTTATTTTTAATTACACAGAAAATGATTATATGCCTTGCCTACTTTATTTAGGGCTTCTAAATTGTGTTCTAGGACATCTGCTGTCAATTATATCTATCCATGTTCCAATGGTTCGATGACAGAGGACAATGCAGCTTATGTTCTAACTCCGTTCGAACGAAGGGGGCGACGTAAGCGGATTATGTATGCACTAACTTCCTTGAATCATGTTCTTTCATGAATAATTAATCGGATTATGAATGGATACGCTTCAAGAACAGTTGTGCACAGTTATTTGATCCTCCCAATTTATAGTTTTGACTATACGTTAAAAGAACAATAATTTTTCTGACCTTTATGAATTGTTAACTTACATTATTGCAGTACTCTGGCAGTACTGCTGTTAGTAAGGTTGTATTGGCCCACCCACCCTCATACCCAACTACACACGTGTAGTGCTCTTGACCCTAGTTACATGTTGAAGTGGAAGGTGTATATTTAAGAATTTTTGTAATAAGAAAACATTATAACAGTATAGGCCTGTAATAAAGTTACCCATATTAAATGCAATAACATAAAAAATTAATAATAAAAATTGGAAGGAGTTCTTTTTCAGTCTAATGGTTCTAAAAGTGCGGTGCGCTTAAATTTTGAAGATTCATATTGTTCAGAATGAAAGTAGTTGAAATTGCAACGATATGTTTACTTCAGTAGATGTTTACTTCAGTCGTTGTCATGAGATACCGAAGTTGTTGTCGCCATAAGAATTCGATGAACTTAGCGTAATATCATTAAAACTAAGAACTGTTACATAATTAATTAATTATATGCTGTATAATAACATATTTTCAAATCTAAAAATAAAAACCAACTTTCCCAAACCGAATTGTTCACCTACCTTTAAAGAGAATTCTGTAATTTACAAATTGTACAGGTTATGTAGACTGCTTAAATTATTGTTTACCAAATTAATTTTAATTATATAAATTACTACACATGGCCATTATTGTTTGAAGTTCTGGATCAGATTCAATTTAAATACTGCAATTAAAAAACTATCAAATTTATAGAATTGTTTGCAGTATTTGTAGTCACTATAATAATAATAATAATAATAATAATAATAATCCTTTATTGTCGTTAAACTGTGTTACAGCATTGACAATGTCATTTTACAGCTAAATTCCAAGTCGGTACTAATACTATCTTAATTTAAGTACATTTAAAATAAATTTAGGGCAGACAAGCACAACAACAGAACCTAATATATTATATACATTAATATTAGTTTTATAACAAAATTTAAATAATACAATAATACAAGGAATGATACGATTAATAAAAATGCAAATCTAACACGGACCATATATAAAAACATCTAAAACATGAAATACTTCTAATGAAAACTAAATATAAGATTAAAATTATATTAAACCCAAACTCAGAAATTCGTTAATTGAGTAAAAGGGGTTATTGAGTAACCAGCATTAAAACTTACATTTAAGCTCTTTCGGTGAATACTTATTAATTAAATGTATAAATTTGTTGTATACTTTGATTGATATCACCGGGTGACTGGATAAGCTTTTATTCAACCTATGAAAACCAACAGTAGCTTTATTGTTATTACGGGTACCATAACTATAATTTTGTCTCACGTGTATGTACTCTTGATGACTAAAAGTATATTGTACGTAAAGTATAAACTAAGTTGTCCAGTTAGTTATAACAGATTTTACTACGACAAAGGTAACTGGATCTTAAAAGTCCTTCAGTATATAAAAATATTGATTGTTGTTAAATTTATATAGATATTAGGACATAAAATAATCATATTTATATGTTCTTATAAACTACTTATTACTTCTTACAATTCAGAAAATATTTAAACTTTTCATTTTGCAAATGCAGCAGCTATAACATTAAGTATTTTTAACACGGGTTTTGTTCAGTTAATGTCTATTTATGTTTTTTCACTATGCAAAATTTAAATTTAAATATATTTTTTAGTATTATTATTGATATAAGGAATTGCATATTCGAATATAACGATATATTTATATGAAATCCAAACAGTTCTACGAAAACCAAGTCAGCATATCAGACTATTGCTACACTACACCCGACATGCAAAGCAAACCCAACCAATCTCCCGCCATTATACAAGTGCTGAGTCAGAACCCTCAGGCTTTCAGAAACTCGTTCCAGGTCTCATCTAAGCTTGTAATATCTGTACAGATTTTGTTATTGTTGAAAATGCCTTATCCCGTCATCTTTACATAAGAAATAACTTGTGCAAAGTTAACACTTTAAATAATCAATTAAATTGTTATAGTTTTACCAGTATATTGTGGTAACATTGCAATAATACACATAGAGGAATACCTATTTTACAAACTAATACAGCACGTGTGCTTGTATATAATTTAAAGATAGAATACTCTGTTAACATTGTTTTTCCCTTCTTTTAATGTTTAATATTATATATTGAGTGGTTAGTGTTTACAATGTTTGTTTTGTGTTTATTAACGGCATTAAAATGTTTAAGTATTAAAGTAGAACACATTTTTAAAATTATTCCACAATTTTTTTATTCAAAATAGCGCTTTCGCCGGTTAAGGTATCATCAGTTTTTGTAAACAGAAAAACCTATGTTTAAAACAATACAAATTAAAATATGATATAATATAGATATTTTTAAATGATTTTAAAACTTATATGGATTAGTAGAAAGTAATTTAAATAAATTATTAAACTGGAAAATATGATTTACTATTAATTATTTTATGTTTGATTTCTTCTTTAACTAAAGGTAAGTATATATTACTAAAATTTATAGATGATTGTGATATACATTGTTCTTTTATAACAGACATGCAGGCACTTTCAATTTGATTCCTTTTGGTCCATGACGATTCCTTAAATATAATACTGGATAAATCAAATTTGATGTCATGATTTTCGTTTATAGCGTGTTCTACTAATTTTGATTTTTCTTTATTTTGTGTTTTGTAATTATATATATGTTCTTTGACTCTTGTACTTATAGGTCTAGAGGTTTGGCCAATGTAAGTTTTATTACATTCACAATCAATTTTGTAAATTATATTTTTAGATTCTTGAATTTTGTTCTTGGGTTTTAATTTTGTTAAATGACTACGAAGGTTTTTATTTGAACTAAAAGAAGTACGAATATTGAATTTTGAGTTGATTTTTGTAATTTTTTTCTGAAACTCCTTTTATATATGGAATTGTAACTGTAGTAAGAGAGTTGGTATTTTCATTGTGTCTTCTAGTTTAAATTTTATTTTTTAATTTCGCCTTTTCAATTATGTTTGTCATTTAACAAAATTAAAACCCAAGAACAAAATTCAATAATCTAAAAATATAATTTACAAAATTAATTGTGAATGTAATAAAACTTACATTGGGCAAACCTCTAGACCTATAAGTACAAGAGACAAAGAACATATATATAATTACAAAACACAAAATAAAGAAAAATCAAAATTAGTAGAACACGCTATAAACGAAAATCATGACATCAAATTTGATTCATCCAGTATTATATTTAAAGAATCGTCATGGACCAAAAGGAATCAAATTGAAAGTGCCTGCATGTCTGTTATAAAAGAACAATGTATATCACAATCATCTATAAATTTTAGTAATATATACTTACCTTTAGTTAAAGAAGAAATCAAACATAAAATAATTAATTGTAAATCATATTTTCCAGTTTAATAATTTATTTAAATTACTTTCTACTAATCCATTTAAGTTTTAAATTCATTTAAAAATATCTATATTTTATCATATTTTAATTTGTATTATTTTAAACATATGTTTTTTCTGTTTACAAAAACTGATGATGTTTTGACCGGCGAAAGCGCTATTTTAAATAAAAAAATTGTGGAATAATTTAAAAAATGTGTTCTACTTTAAAACCAACGTTATTCCATCAAGTGTATACAACAGAACATGTTTAAGTATGTTCATTTTATATAAAATATTTGTTGCGTTACGTGGAAAGTAATATAATTTTATGTTGTATTATTTAGAATTGTATTTATTATCAGATGTTAGTTAGAAAAGACGAAAAAGACATAACTTCTACTCTAAATAAACACATTTTTCGTTTCATTTCATTTAAATTTTGTTAGAATAAAGATAGTTAGTAAGAAAACAAATAGTATTAAACAGTTTTCATAACATTCGAACATTTGCATAGTATCAATGTCATATTGACCAAACAGATCAATGATAGCCTTTATGATGCTTTAATTATTTTATAGGTTAACATGAAGCAAATACATATAAATCCTGCGGTTCAGTGTTGGTGTGTTTCTATAAAATGTTTGTTGAAATGCTGATTTACTCTTTCACAGACCGACCCAAATCAGATTACTTTAGTTAAATATTTTCCACTAGTCTCCGATTCAAACATTCCACTATTTAGAAAAAAATTTTGTAAAAAGTACAAGTATTTTAAATTGATTAACAAATATATAATATATACAAAATAACCTATTTTTGAGAGCCTTTGATTAATAAAACCCGAAATAAAAAATGCTTTGATATTAAATTTTTTATGCACCATTTAGGCCTACATACATTTTAAATATTATTATATTTCATAAAATAAATTAGTACATCTAAAAATAAGTATATTAACTTGTGAAATTTATATTAATTATTTTAATTATCACTATACATAAATAAAGCCATTTTTATGGAAATATTGTGTTGAAACATTAATATTTTATATATTATCCTCTTATTAGTTGCTGTACTACAAACGATGAATACAGCAATACGTTATAGTATCCAAGCCAAATGAGCATGGAATATCAAATTGGAAATAATACAATTTCAAATGACGACCTACATGAATTCGACAGATCACCATTACACAAAATTTTTTGATTGATATAAAAGAAATTTAAAACCACAAATAATAATCTTTATTTGAAAATTAACGATTTATTTAGTAATCTAACGATTGCTACCAAGAAAAATTTACAAAAACCACTAAGATATTTTTTTAGTTGATTATAGAAGGGATTTGGCCGAGACTTGGCTAACCGAAATAGGGTAGGTACAATTGAATCGAGACAAAAACGAATCTAATTGCCAAAGGTCTCCTGGCTCAGTTTCATTTGGAACTCTCCACTGTCGCAGGTCAATTGCTTTTTATACTTTCAGCTATTGAAATGCTTTCAATTGAACGTTCCGAAAAAGGTATCTCAGGTTAAATTAATAAAGGAGAGTTTCCTTGTCCGTATAATTTAATTTCAATGCTAATAATAGATATTATCAGAAAAAATATAATTATATCTGATAATATGAAGGATTACAGTCTACCTATTAAAGATTAAATTTTATAATACTCAATAAAATTGCAACAGTCTAACACTGCTGCAGGTGAAATATATATATTTTAAAGGTCTTTTTATATTGTTTTGTTTCTTTGTTATTTTTCTTTGTTATGTGTTTTGTTATTTTGTTTTTTATATTGTTATATTCTTTTTTTGTTCTAAAGTCACCCAGATTTGGACGAACGTGGCTTTGAAATATGTGTGATAAGTGAGCGAGTGTGATCATCGTTACAAACTAAGGCTGACTATAACTTAAAAAGTGACATTAATTAATAAGCCAATGACAAATTAACAGACCAGTGGTAATCAGCTAATACATTCCTAAATTTGTTCTTGCTGAGAATGGGATCGAACTGAGAAACTTAAGCTTACGAAGGTTGGCTTCAACCAACTTTGACCAATCTTGTATAATAAAAGTAAATCTAGCCTACGTACCCTTGACGGTAATTTTGTTGAGTATATTTGTACATAAGTTAATACACGTTTAAATATTATAATAGAATATCATGTATATATTTATGCATGCTTTATAATAAAATAATACTTATAAGTAAATTATTGTATAAATATAAGAAAAAGAGAATATTTCTTATATTGTTAATGCGATTATTTCACAATCGTATAATTATATAAGGTCATTTTAATTACATTTCTTTCAAAATGGTAAGAATACATAATAAGCTAAATGATTCTTAATAATGTAATTTTTGTCTCATTATATTAACGAGTTTCAAAGTCTATTCCATGAAACCAAAAATTGCTCTTATGTCAGACTTATCTTATGTTCAAGAACATCTCGTGTTTGGCGTTTTGTCAGACTTATCTTATGTTCAAGAACATATCGTGTTTGGCGTTTTGTCAGACTTATCTTATGTTCAAGAACATATCGTGTTTGGCGTTATGTCAGACTTATCTTATGTTCAAGAACATATCGTGTTTGGCGTTATGTCAGACTTATCTTATGTTCAAGAACATATCGTGTTTGGCGTTTTGTCAGACTTATCTTATGTTCAAGAACATATCGTGTTTGGCGTTATGTCAGACTTATCTTATGTTCAAGAACATATCGTGTTTGGCGTTATGTCAGACTTATCTTATGTTCAAGAACATATCGTGTTTGGCGTTATGTCAGACTTATCTTATGTTCAAGAACATATCGTGTTTGGCGTTTTGTCAGACTTATCTTATGTTCAAGAACATATCGTGTTTGGCGTTATGTCAGACTTATCCTATGTTCAAGAACATATCGTGTTTGGCGTTATGTCAGACTTATCTTATGTTCAAGAACATATCGTGTTTGGCGTTATGTCAGACTTATCTTATGTTCAAGAACATATCGTGTTTGGCGTTTTCTGTGGTTAACAACATTTTCTTTTTTCAAATGAGGAAAGCAGTAAAAAACAATATAAATACGTTTAATATTACAAAAACAAACGACAGCAAGTAACAAGCGAGGGTTTCCAATCTTCAGTTTCTTCGTGTATGAAAACCAACTTAATAAAACATTGTATGATATATTTACTGTCACTAAACATTTTGTTTCATTAGGCTATTTTTATTGCATCATACGGTTTTTAAAACGGTAACCAAAATTATTACGGTACAAATATGAACATCACACAGTAATTTAAGTTAAAAAAATGTTTTTTAGCAATATATAATATTGCAGTGAATAATAAACTGATATAAAGTGTTAGTTGTAGTTTTGTGCAGGTAAGAGGTACTGAGTACAAATTAAATTTAATTGATCCTCAAAAGTTATGTTTTGACTGCTATCTTACATCGTGTGGTTGAAGTAAAAGTTAAAATTATGGGACGTTATGTTCCTAACATGTAGTTATTATTTATTTATATAAAATCAAAATAACACATAAACATGAATAATAAAACACTGTTAGGAAACCTACGATACAGTCTCATGGGAATGGTAGGTAGTGCTCATTTATTGGAATATTTTAAGTAAGTGTTGTAAATACTGATAGGATACTCTACGTTTAGGTAGCTTTAATTTTGAAATCCAGCTAATATAAGATATTCTTATACAACGAAATAAAATAAAATGTAAATGTAGAGTTTGAAATATAACCGTGAACGATTGTGTGACTGTTAACAATTTATCAAACCTGCCAACCTGTATGTTTGTTATACATTGTTGAATTTCCGTTGATGTTTTCCCCAAAGACAAATATACTATATGATAAGTAAATAATAAACTGGGCGGTATCTTTCTTATCATTGTTTGCTAGTGACAAACTGACTAATGGCATACTTTAATGACATACTTTCAAAGCAAATGCCAAGTTTGTAACAGAATACAACTTAAGAACAAAAAGATTGTGTAGCACTTAATAGGCAAGCCTGTTTTAAACATATATTGTAAGACAATATTTGTAAGTATAAATTATTACATTAATCTCTTTTATACACCATAGCAAAATGTAAAGTAAAAACACATTTTCTTCTTAGTATTTCCCATGATGTTTAAATATTGCAAAAATGTTAAAGAGAAATTAAATAGCTCTATTAACACAATGTCGTGTGCTAATTTTAAGTTGTAGAATTGCTAAAAAGATTTAAAATTTGTTTTCAGTTTCCTAACTTTGTTTAATTTACGTTACGATATCAAACATATATGATTTTGAATTTTTATAATAACTTTAATCTGGTCTTGTAGGATAAGAATAGACTAGTTAACGTAACAAGGATGGTAATGTAATATATCACCAACAGACATAGATTTGTGTAGGCTACTTTTAACCATACGTAACATATATTTAATAAAAACAGCATTGAAAATAAACCACTCTTTATCCGATCAATACATATGGTCCAACAAGTTTTATTCCTCTCTTCTATTCTGTGTTAATGTTAAGTAAATGATAAAAAAACACACATACAGACTTGGAAATAGAATATTTTTCATTTGTTTTAGTGGGGGGATGAAAGTTCAACTTTGTCAGTTTATCTACTAGGGTTGATGTTTTTTCAGCCATCCTAGGTAATTACTGTTGTACTGCTTCAGACGAGAACAGTCATCCCTATAAAAGACGTCTAAAGTGAGTAGTGAATGTTATAAATTATGCTCTGATAGCAACCCCCTTACCTGGGCTCACAGTACGACGTAGGTAATGAAAATATACGTCGATAGGAGCCTGCAGAAACTAGGGTTGAACAGTCTGCAACTCGGCCTTATAAAATAGTTTTCCCTCCAGGAAGGTCATTTAAAATCTAGAACAACCCCCCCATACGTACTAATTTTAAATTAAATTTGGCTCACCTATTGTCCATTTCAGTAAAAATGGTTGAGGAATAAAATAAGTGTTTTCTTCGATTTAAAAAAAAACTTCTTGTAGGTGAAAATCACTGAATAGTTATTGAACCGATGAAGGAAGATGTAACTATTGGGTGTTTAATGTGTATTGACACAATATTCTAAGTGTGCCTATTCAGAAGTTATCAAAAGAATGGAAAAAATAGCCGCAAATTTTTTGCTGGAGTTTATTTTATTAGGGCTTTTTTAAGAGTGTTTTGTTTAGTATTTTAATTATGTTTTCAGAGGGAAATTGCGCTGATTTATCTTTTTGCTTTTAACGTATACGAATCAGCTTACATAATGCGATCTGTATCATTGTTTATAATATAACCAAGAACTCTTCTTTATGGGTCCTGTTTTCTTACTGGTAAATCTTGTCAGATAGTTGAAGTCTTTACATTCCATATTACTTGTTTCATTATAGAAATTTTTTTACTATAATGAAACAAGTAATATGTTTCATTAACCTAAACCAATTAATGCAGTCCAATGAGTCATCTCTGCATCGAGTGACTTAATTTGAGTGAAGGTTTGTAAGACGCCCTTTACAATGATTCTCTTCCTCACCCCTAGCCTGAGTCTACCATTAAAAATTTAACTATATCACTCTTTGAGTTCAACCTGAACGAAACCAAGTTAACGTAAAGCGATTCAAGTTTATGTAGTGTTAATTTGTGTTTGTGTGTCCAAATAAATTATCAGTTACATAAATGGTCAGTTGATATGTATTTAATTAGCGTTATTAGATCAATAATTGTTGAGCACCCTTTAACCAAGCTATGCTGGTGGTCTGTGATAAAATTTTGTATTTATAGTTTGTCTTTATTCAACTAAAAAATAGTTTAGAGAACTATTTTTTCAAATATTTTTGCAAAATTTGAAATATTGGAAATCGGCCTGTGATTTTTTCGTTTCATTCGCATTCGTTCTCGAAGTACCCCTAATTAGCTAGTGCAGTATGTGAAGCAGGTTGAGACTAGTGGTTGGGTGCATTGGATTTAGCTTTGTGAAAAGAAGAAAATTTTTGAGAGGTTAAAAGGTTTATACCTTACACTTGATTAAACAAGTAGCACGTATAAAAAAAGTTGACGGATTTAACCTTTCGTAATTTAAAATACAGAACAAGGCGTATGTTTGAAACTGTAATAACGTTACAACATTTCACACTCTACTATAATTATTATTATGATTACAGACAGCCAAAGTGAGTCATGTTTACTTACTTATTAATGTTGTTACCTTTGTTCACCCCTGGATCTACCTTCGTGTGTCCACCGGTTAAGAAGACCTGCCCAAATTTAAACACAGTAAACGACATCTACAGTAAGGTTAGTAGACAAAGCTGGTAAGAAGGTGTTTACATTTTGTAATGTTTTAACTATAAACAATCGTCTTTTTGTTCGTTAGAGTACAGGATAAGCTATTAAAAAATTATTAGTTCATAAAAGGGAGTAAGAATTACTATTAGGTTCACATTGGTATGTAACACACTATCATAAGCCACATAAGAACTCCCTTAAAGTAAACAAATTTGTAATTTACTTAATGTACAATAGTGGATACCTATAGCTCTTCATTATCTCTATAACTACATAAGTAATGAGTTTATAAACCCATATCAAAGAGGTACTAATATCCTTCCAACGAATGGGGATGACAAGGTAGAATGTCTTTGTACAATTCTAGGCCTTAATTAGACATAATTTCATATATGTCTATGTTGTAGTATGCACGACTTCAGCCTGTGTTTCGTGTGGTCGTTACGAAGGGACGTGACACTGGTGCAGATAGTGTATGCTTCACCTATACCGAAGTGGATCCGTACACCCTCGTAGTTTATAAAACTACGACATAGTAAGTTAATAATATAGAAATTGTTGTATTGTGTAAACTACGAGAGTACAATTTCACATAATTAAGTTCAGAGTACATTGTATCAACTAGTCTTATTATTTCAATATTCCAGAATAATAATAAGGGATTTAATAAGAGAGCGGTACTTTTGAAATTGTCACTCAGTTAAAAACTATTTTGAACCTGTAAATTTGATCGATCAGCATGCTTAATATCCCTTAGTACTAGATATTTTTTAAGGGCTTTTGTTGCTCCAAAAAAATCTAATATAAATGTCACTTCATCACTTATTATTTAAAACTTACTCTGTGTTTGCATTACTCTGAGAATACACAGAATAATATCGTTGGTATTTTTTTATACTTAATCACTGTTCAAGCTGTATTTATAATCTGTGGAAATATTTCAGGGACTGATTCTTTGAGTCAAGATAAAGAAAAATACCATTTTAATGTCCTAAAATTCTTTTATTCCTAGGAATACTTTTTTACAAAATAATTTATAAATAAAGAATGACTCAATCAATTGAGTTGAAACATTGAATAAGAAAAACTAACACAGATATTTATTTCACGAAAAATAAAAATAATTATCCCCTTCCTGTTTTACATCCAAGTAAATGTATTAATTTTATATTTTTATTTTATTTTTAACTACAATAATTCTAAACCCTTTTGGTTATATAACACTTTTCTAGGATAACTTTCTTGTCCATTATATTTTCCACAAAATGCTGTAACTTAAAAATATATTTTCTATACTAAACATTTTTAAGCCGTTAGTTTTCTTAAAAATTAAATCTGAAAAAGTCAATGTGTAACACCTTGCATGGGTTACCAGCTTATTACTTGATGACATTCATTCAATACAACATTTAAATTGAAGAAGAATCATCTGATTTTTTGATAAATGTTTACTCTAATAAAATTACAATTTACTATCTAATTTAGAAGCCTTATTGTATATTTCATTTGGTCCTTGATGGAATTTCGATAGTTTTAAATTAAACATATTTAATGATTTCACAAATTAGACTACTTTTAAATGTAGAGAATACTTTTAGAATTTGAATGTTGGTTTATCAAATAATTTGATCAAATTTCAGCGCCAATGGAGATTACGAAACTACCACTTATGTTGGAGCACAGTCGTATCCAGGAGTCTTCCGATATTCAAGTAAGTGATTGATCCACTATATAACCATTTTTTTAAATATCGATATTTTTTTCTCATAATGGACGGAAGATTTTTTCATGAGTTGGTTAAACTGTATGTTATGTACAGTATATATAAGAACAGTCATTAGAATAGAATATTATTTATCTTTAGAATAGAATAGTATTTATCTTTACTAACATTTGCAGAAGTTTATTGTGTACAATCAATTATCTAGGCTCATAACATACATTCGCCACTAATATTCACCCATATCGTAACTGTTAGCATTTTAATAACAAGTCGAATATAAATCAAATATACATAATAACTTTGATTTTTAAGGTTTATATATTCAACTGATACTAACTAATTACTAATCTCGAATGAAAACGTGTAGTAGGGTAAACCGTTAGTCATACAATAAAATGACTATGATTACTGCTACTAATAGTTATTTGTAGTTATATAACACAGCCCAACACATAATTTGGTGCCAAAGTTTTTGAAGCTGTTTCTTTATGAATTCAGTGTGCTGAGTTCAAATTTGGCATTAGTTTTTACCCAGGAGCTTTAATTTTTTTGCTACGTGCTATTTAAGTTTGCGTTTTATTGTTAACATTCAGTTAAAGGTAAGAAAAGAAAAAAAACATATTTTCACTTATTTATGTAATTTATTTTATATTTATTCAACTGATATACAATATTAAAGGGAAAAGGATTCAAATAAAATATATATATATATATATATATATATATATATATATATATATGTTTAACTTGGTCAAGATACCAAAAATGTCAAAATAAAGCTCCTTCTCTTCGACAGTCTTGAATGAATTTTGTTAGGGCAGTCTCTCTGTAAATTCCAACAATAGTCTGCCATCATATGGGAATCCCATCTTCCTTGATACCTATCTTCCATAGTTTTTATGTCTTGATGAAATCTCTCCCCCTATTCCTCACTGAAATCACCAAGATTTTCAGGAAAACGGTCCAAGTGACTGTGAAGGTAATGCAGCTTTATGCTCATGTTGCATCGTAAGTGATTGAAATTATCAAGCATATTGTTTACAAGCTGTTCATAGTTATAAGCTTTATAGGTGCCCAAAAAACTTTGATTACGAGAACAAATGATGACCACGCACTTTTTTCTTCTTCGTTCATCGATCGTTCGAAAAGAGGATCGTTCATAAGTTGTCTAATTTGTGGGCCATCAAAAATTCCAGCTTTTAATTTTTTCAATACTAAGTGCAGTCATCTTTTGAGATAAGTACAGACAGCATTGACCATCCTGATTGAGAGCCTTCACAAACTGTTTAATCAGCTTTATGTGCAAAGGGGGCAAGATTATTTTGTTTCTTTCAACTAAAGATTCACGGATAACATTTTTTTCTCCGACAACCATGTCCTCCCTATTAGGCCATTCCCTTTTTGTCCAATGGTTTTGTTTATCCCTGCTATCCCAAAGACACAAGAAACAAGGATATTTTGTGTAGCCACCTTGCTGACCAAGAAGAAAGTTTACCATCTTTAAGTCCACACAAATGACCCACCCGTGATCTTTATACATTATTTTCTCAATTACTAGAGCTATGTTGTTACATTCTTCTTTTAGTTTGGTGGAATGAGCAATAGGAATAGATCCAAATTTGTTGCAATTATGCAAAAGTACACACTTTAAACTGCGTTTGGAACTGTCAATAAAAAGGTGCCAGTCACTTGGAATATACTTAGCTAGACCCATTTTTGTAAGAAGCGCTTTAACATCATTAGAGAACACAAGTTTATTTTCTTCAGAAAAAAAGGGAAGCAAATATTTTTCTCTAGACCGATAAAATGTAATTTTTGTCCCTTGTTCAAGCAGATTTTTTTCATTTAACCTCGAAGCTAAGAGTTCAGCAGCTTCCTTTGATAGGCTCAGATCTCGAACAAGATCACTCAACTCTTTTTGATCAAAACGTTGAGGACTGTTTGATTCCTCCTCATAGTCACTATCCTTACCTTTATCTGGTTCACAAGGCGTGTCAGAATGATCTGATTCATCATCTGAGAGATCTGGTAGCTGATGACATGTAGGGATCGGTATTTCATCTGAATGTGAAACAGGTCTTCTAGCAGATTCCAGATTAGGATAAGTCCATTTACTGCGGTTGTTCCGATTTATATCGTTAATGTTCACAACACAAAAGTAGCAGTCATCATAGTGGTTCTTGGGTTCTCTCCAAACCATGGGAATGCCAAACTTTAAACATCTCCTTTTGCCTGTAGTCCATTGACGTAAATGTCGTGTACAAGTTTTACAAACGACATGTGGAGCCCACGTTTTATCTTGGTCACCAAGCTTAACCCCAAAATATCCTACATACGCACGTTTCACAAAATCAGTTATAGTTTTCCGATTTTCTTGTGATGTGTACTCACCACAGATATAACAAAATACATCAGGGTGATTAATGCAACTTTTACGGCTAGAACTCATTGCTTCACAACATAAATGTACTGAATCACTGTTTTGAGGTTATTTTGAAGTAAAGAAATGAATAGTATGAAGAAGAAGAAATGAGAATTATGTTGTTTACAGTAGACAGTGTAATGTGCAAAACATAGAGGACACAAAATACAGTAAACAAAATCTTTACAAATTTTCATAACGCTATAGTCATTACCCAATATTAACAGGATAAAAATTGAAAATACAAAATCTAAAAAAGTGGAGCTGATAGGGAAAAACGGGTTTCATATTTGAAATCAGCACCAAATAAATAATAAAAAACAGCTTTAAAATCTCAGGCACCAAACAAAAAAAATTTTTGTTACTCTGTGTAATCGATGTACAGTACATCGATGGGCCGTCCCGATCTCCCATACACATTGTTAAAATAAACTTTAAATATTCCTACTTCGCAATTTACAAAAATAACTAACAAGATTTTAAAATAGATCCAGCCTTAGACTTTTTGAGCAGATTGTATTTGCACACAATTCAGCTCAACCTTTAGTAGTAAAGGACAACATTTATAGTACAGGAGGAAATGTTTATTTGTTTTAGGGTTTCATAAAAAAAATAACATTTTAATATAATTGGTAATGTTTCAGGTATGAATGGCCCACTGACGGACTTCTCGATTGGTTACGCTGGGTGTAATACAGACATTCACTATGACTGTTATGATTGCGCAGGTTCGTAAGATATTTTTGCATACTTAGAGAAGTTATCAAGAGAAACTTTAAAGAATACGTTTAAAATCGTTCTGAATATTTAATTATTCCAGTTACTGTAATGATTTCGACAGCAAATAAATAAGATAAACAAGTAATTCTGGAAATAACTTGTATAAATTACTTTTTAATTTAATATTTCACTTTCAATTTATAAATGTTTCAAGTCATAAACTACATACAAAATATCTAAAAAAAAGGAATTTAGCTGTTTATAAATATAACTATGAACAATGGTTATTGTTTAGAAACTTATGACCAGATTAAAAAATTACCTGTTCAAATCTTTGCGGCAAAATTCAATCTCCTATAGAACTTTCCATTGTCCAGTTAATTTCGAGTCATTTTAGTTAATGTGTAATTCTTATTTGTTGGTATATTGATCATTGTAGGTGAAATAGTTTAACATGGAAACCCATGATTATATGTGGCTTTTTAAATAAATACGTTTACAATATTTTTAATTATTCTGTTTGATTAATAAATATAAACTTACGTGCTACAAACACTAAAATAAACCGATGACGTTTATTATTTTCTGGAGGGTCACCATGTACCCAGTATCAAAGGTAAATTGTTTGTAAGTTTAGTTCAGTTCCAGAATTAGGGATGAGCCAAACTGCTGTTTGAAAGAAGCAGCTAAGCTGAAAACAGTTGGCATCACTAAGCTGCTTAATTAAGCTGCTTATTAAAAGAAGTTTAGCTCAGCTACAGCACACATATTGGTATGTTGTTTCTGTATACCGCTGTTGACTGAACATTACTTAGCCAGCTTTAAACTTACTTTCAATTAAATTATAAGATCAAATAAATTAGTTACATATACATAACAAACAGTTGCAGCAAGTCTACAAAGACAAGGCTATACAATTTCTTGGAGGTAGTTTAATAAAATGTGTGTATAACTTTCCATTAATAGAACATTTAATTCAAAGTATATCGTACATAATAACAGAAAAGAGTTGCAGACAGCAACTAATATAGAACAGCACTTACTGTTCACTGCTGTTGGTCAACCTGCTTTTTGTAACAGTTGGGTGGGGATAACTGCTGCCGAAAAGCAGGTACTCTTACTCAACTGTTTAGTAGCTGAGTTTCTTACTTTAATAAGATGCTGCTTCTAAGCTGCTTAAGCTTATTTAGCTCATAACTATCTAGAATTGGTAGACCACTTTACCATGTGCGGGAATATTCCGAAAAAAGATCTACCACAAATAAGTTTCCGCCTCAAACACTACAAATTTGACTCCGGACCACGTTTGTAAGGTTACACCTCAAACTCTACAAACATGACACCGGACCACTTATGTAAGGATACGCCTCGAACACTACAAATTTGACACCAGACCACGTTTTGTAAGGTTACACCTCGAACTCTACAATCTTGAAACCGGACGACTTATGTAAGGATACGCCTCGAACACTACAAATTTGACACCGGACCACTTATGTAAGGTTACCCCTCGAACACTACAAACTTGACACCAAAACACTTTTGTAAGGTTACGCCTCGAACACCACAATCTTGAAACAGGACCACTTATGTAAGGTTACGCATCGAACACCACAATACTGACACTGGAACACTTATGTAAGGCTATAAATAACAATTAGCTTTTTCATACTACCTACTAAAACAAGATAAATCATTTTTTATAGACCATTAGTTACAAAAGACGATCTTCCTAAAAGTGGAGTTAAAATTTATTTGTAATGATAATCAAATTTGTAATCTTTATTAATAGGAACTCCGGACCTTTCCCAAGGTGTTTCATGGACTTATGCCAATTTTACAACGTCATGCTTTCTCCGAACCCAGGAGATTTTGAGCTCCCAGAACTTGCCTTCTGACAACTTGGAGGTGCTGCCAATGAAGATGCCACCAAATTGTTTCTATCCAAAAAATTGTCTAAATATCAACCCGCTCGACTGTTATGGCACTCAGACTCCATCGAGATATCCTTACCTTGCTGTAGGATCCGTTAGTTCTTATAAGTACTAATATAACGAAAAAAGTAAAATAATTCACAAAAATTATAGACTAAATAGAAAAAAAAACAAAAAAAAACGGTATGGGTATATGTGTAAAATTAAGAGATATTTTAGGTTTATTTCATTTATTTTAACATCATGTGTATGGCTTAAATGATTGCAAGCAAATACTAAAATAAATAACTGTGTTAATTATCATATTCAATAATATGCAATGTTATTGAAAGGGATTTGAGGCTAAGGAGATTGGTTTAAATCGCTTCACTAAACCTAACTTTATATGCAGACAAGGGAGTAGCATATCTTCCCTGTGAATAAGGCAAGATCTTTTGATACAATTAGCAAGTCTTGTCTAATAGGCCAGGCATTTGTCGTCTAGTGCTTGTCTTTTCCTCGGATGTCTCATTTACAGATAAAACATTGCCTTTTCGTGTAGTTTACCTGATGTCCGCTTAACATTCCTATACACTTTACACCATCTTGTATTTTTCAACGGTGTTTTTCAAACTAAACATACTCCAGGAGTGTCTTTCAAACTAAACATACTCCAGGAGTGTTTTTGGGTGTTTATAAGTCTCCTTAAGATGTACGGAATTGGTTACTGGAATAGACCCGCGTAAGTTCCCATTGAGCAATAGGGATTCTTTTAGATTAGTCTGCAAGCAACCTCAAGTCGTGCAGATCATTTGAAACATAAAAAATTCCCTCATACCTCCTATGTTGTTAGAGTAACCAATGAGACTTTCTCTTCAAAATTAGGGAAAAGAAATTTTTAGCTTCCAGTAACCATGAAAAAAATGTACTGGATGCTAGAAGATTTTTAGCTTTAAGTTGTGAACTAGGTAACTCAGCTACCTCCTGTAAAAGGGTAGGTCATAAAGTTCATATTAGTTGAAACGTTGAGGTGCAGATTTGTCCTCGGTCAGTACTCATCAGGAATATAACGATCGCAACTATCAGAATCTGAGACAGTATCCGTTTCCCATGTGTAATGGCGGGACAGGAACTGGAAGTGACTCATTAAAAGGAAGGGGATTCAAAGGCAAAGTAATACTGTGGTATATTAAATTACTTTGCTTTTTATATTATGCCCTTGAATGATAACTATACAGAAGTAATATTAATTCATATGGTTTTGAGTTATCTCCATACCATAGGAGTAGCAAAAGGCATAGCTTTATTTTTGCCGTAGCTTCACAGCCTAATACTAATTTGAAAACTTTATGAGGAGCTCAAATGTTGTCCTGATTCCCATCCTGCTCACCAAATCACATAAAATACGCATGTTTTACAAGCCTGGTTATATTTTGTGTCTGATTTATAGTAACATAGAGTGAACAAATTTAACAGAATATGTCAGAAATATTTTAACACTTACGTGACCTCATTTGATAGATTTACCCAATAAAACAATAACATAACCATCAAACAAGGTCTAGTTGTAAAAAAGGAAACAGTAAACGACGCTCTGTTCAGTGATGCCAACTGCCAATTAGTTATGATGAAAATATCTCCTAAATTAGGCCCACATTGACAAAAAACGCAAAAAAGTGATAATAATCTTGACAGTTTGTATGAAAAGTATACGTTATATGTGGATATTGACTCCAAATATGAATTTAGCAATGAGAAAAAAGAGAAAAAAAAAATAAAATCACAAGAAAATAAAAAAATCAGAGTGCAATATTTTCTGAAGTGTTGTTTAGTAATTAAAAAAATCTATACAAATATATATCAGAAGGTAAATAATTTTCTCTAGGGTTATCTTCAATTCCAGACGAAAGACAAAAATAAATTGGCCCTAGTCGTTGTGTCTCGTTATATTCCAAGTATATCATAGTTAAGTCAAAAATATGGTTAAGTATATGAAATGTTTTTACATAGAAAATAGGCTACAACTGTATCTGTTCCTTAATTCACTATAGAAAAACTCTTTAAATATTTATCTCATTCCAAAACTTTTTTAACTTTGTCTTAAGGGGTAAATAATATCGGAAAAGTTATTTAGGCCTACTTTATATCAATTATATATATTGAATTTGGTGGAATAATATGTTCAGACCACGTTTTATTAGTAAATTGTTTTTTTTTTTCTATTTTATAGCTCAGAAGAACAACCATAAGCATTAAACTATTTAATTTTCTTGTAATTTTCATGATTGTATAGTTTAACAGCTGGATTGTTTTAAGGTTTTTGCCGTTGCAAGTGTTAAACACAATTTTTTTATATTTTCACCAAGTTCTAAATAATCATATACAATCGACTTTGAAGGAAAATATTTTAACTAATTAACACAATTATATTTATCTAATCACCTCATTCTTTTATTATACTGTAACACATTATTATTATATTAACATTAAGTTGTTATGTTAGTATGAACACACTGTTTTATGTAGGTGGAACAACTTGGAATTTGAACTAATACTTAAACCAAATAATCTAATTTAGAACTTTTAGTGCATAGGACAAACGTTTAACTATACAGTGTGAGCTGCTATTGAATAAGTTATTATAAATAGAATATCATTGACAATGTTTGTACCTAACCAACTGAAACGGCCTCTTATAATCTACTGACTTACCAATGGGAAGAGAAACAACCGTAACTACCATTTTAATATCACATTAAAAATAGAGCTTTTTTAAATTTTTGTTGCTTAAAAGTTTGTCACTTTTAAAAAGTGTCTAAGTGATTACTAATATTAATATATATATATATATATATATATATATATATATATATATATATATATATATATTTTATTTATATTTTATTTTATATTTTAAAAGGTCATCAAATATCAACTGTATTTTGTTGAGTTTCGTCCCATTAAGCCCGTGTATATATTATTTACCTAGCGTGAAAACGCTCAATAGTGAAAAAGAGTCATCACCTGGAAGTTTCACTTCCATTAAAATGTAAATGAAGCAATCAACCCCCACGGATTAGGGATGTTCTCGATTTAACCCGAGAATTTGCGTGGAATTAAAAAATCTTTTTGGCAATTACACCAGCTGCTTAAGCATACTTTTAGGATGTATATTTTGTTCTAACTAATTTTATCAATACTACATTATGATTTTTCTGCATACTCCTCGTGCTTACAAATAATATTCAATAGGTTAGCAAGAGTATGGTACGAAAAAAGATAGAGTGTTGTAATAGATAAAGATAAATAAAAAGATAAAGCTACATTTGTAGTAGGCTTTCAAATTATATAGGTTTTGACATACGCGAAATATTTTATTAAATAATGAAAAACTATTTTTAAGTTACTAACACACTTTTTATTGTACAAAATAGTGTACCATATTGTACAATACAAATGTTTTAGATACTTACTGTTTTTTATTCGTATATTTATAAATTTACTTACAATGCAGTTATCAGTATCAACTAAACAAGATTGTACGGAATATATTTAAAATAATAATAATAAATAATATGATAGCAAAATATACTGACAACCGCAAGTAGGAATGAGTATTAAAAATTTATTACCACCATACGTGAATGGGTAGGCGTGTGGGTCATAACCACTAAACGTGTATGGGTGGGCGGGTGGGTCATAACCAGTGTACGTGCAGGGATGGGTGGGAGGGTCATAACCATTGCAACACGCACTACACGACCGTGAATTTACGGTGCGACGTTGCCGGATTGAACAAGTATTAAACGTATTAAAATGTAATTCAACTCCAAAAATGTAAAATGTAACAAAGAGACCAAGTTAAGTGGCAATGCACAACATTTACAAATATTAGTCTTAAAGACATTTTGTCCATCTCAATAAATTCAATTCATTTATTGATAATATTCTCATACAATTTAGAAACAAATTGTCATCTCTCTAGCGAAACGGTATTTGAGATATATACTATAAGTTATTTTCTTTGTTATTTTTTAAAGACGCTAGCTTTTACATTATATCATAAAAAACTACGTAAACAAGTTTTAATCATCGATCACTGCCCAAATTATTTGCAGAATTTTAAATAAAAATGCTTTTATATTTACTTATATTAATCTTTATCAAACAATAATTTTGAATTATTTATGTTAAGTATATTTATTTGATTTCCAATGATTTAAATAAACAATACCAACAATACCTATTTTAAATCTTTATACGAGGTTATGTCTGCCATATAAAAGGACATACGTGTAAGAAAAGCGTCTCCAAATAACTATCATTAAAGGTTTACGGTCCATATCGTGGGTCATAAACCATCGTTTTGGTCTCAAAGTTACGACATGATGGCCTTTATTGGCTGAATTGGCTATTTTATTCACACTTTTGTATTTATATTGAATATTTTATATCCATATTGTCCTTTTATCGAACCCTATGACTATTTTCAACGGCAGTCTTTAGTACAGTAAGTCAGTGTAACAATAGACTAATATGTTAAAAATTTACGTTTCATTAAAGTTATATTTATTACGTTGCTTAAAAGTGATCTTTAAGGCTTTCTAGTTACATAATAAATACAAATATTTTTTCAGGTTAGTTAAGGTGTATGATCAGTTTAAGGTAAAACATCGTTAATATTTATATAAGCAAATGTAAGTCATGCATTCCATGAAATATAATACGTTTTAAAATTAATGAGTATAGAGTGATTTATTTTAGTATACAGTAAAATAAGACCTATACACTTTCTTCTTTTGTACACTTGTGCAGTCGCTATTTTGTTGGTTTTCCAACAATGTTTTTTTGGTAAAAATAATAATAAAATGCAACTTTTAACACATGAACCTGGCGTTCTTTTTAAATAATTATGACCACACAAATAATTACCCAAACTATTCAAAAGTAGTTTAGTTTTATTTAAACAATATTTACAGTAGTTTACTAAGCAATAAATTTATTGAGACTATATAAACCTCAGGTGGTTTTTTTATTGTGGTGATTAATGAAACTTATAAAAAAAACTAATACATCAAAGATGTTCATAGCAATAACTAACGTTTAAGGCCACTCTGAAAACATAATATAAATTAGTATATTTCAGATGTACTATTTATTTTAGATGTATAATTAGTCACATTATTATATCTAATATATATAATATCGTAATATATATATATCTCAAATGATAAAATACGCAAACGTAAGAAGGCCATATCACCGACCATGGGGTCGACTTCTATCGTTAAACATAAACCACCATGTTATTTTAATTTATGACCTAATGGCCTCTTTACAGCTAAATTAGGATAATACTAACATATAATCTTTCAAACACTTATTTATATAGCATTCAAAGAACTGTTTACTAAAACAGTTATGATAGGAAGGCTTATTTCTTTTGTCATTTGCTATTTCCAACTTGTGCTTTCAAAGTAATTTTACATAGTACATAAGGAATTCAACATTCTTTTCTTAGCCAACATTCATGATGTTTATTAGTAAATTAAACTTAATAGGACTACATAAAAATACCAGGGAAATCCTTTTCCCCCAAAGGCACAATTTAAGTTAATTGCGTTTAATTTACAATGACAGTTGTACAAGTATGTATGAGTGGGGAGGTACAGCATTGTTGATGTCTGGGTGAGTTGATAAGTAGTTACACAGTATGTCATGTAATTTAACCACAATTACAAGTGGAGGTACCAAGGGTAGAAGTCATAAGAGATCTCAGTACAAAACCTCATTTAATAAAGCACACAAGAGCCCTTGTCTTCAAGTACAGTAAGGGTGGCTTAAGAAGTCCAGCTTGGTATAATAATGAAGATCTCAGTTTTGTATAACAAGAAGGGGGTGAGAACAAGTAGAATAGTAAATTGAAGAATCTTACAATGTTTGTACAAAGATTGTTAAAACCATTTTTACAATTTAAGGGGTTATTGTATAAAAAAATATTTTAAAAACTTAATATTTTAGTATTTAAATAATACCCAATTTCAAATGGTTTTAATTGTTATAATAATAATTAATATTTATTTGTGTATGACAACAGATTGTTGTATACGTCATAATCTAACTGTAGATGGTTGTATACGTTCTAAAATAAAACTAGAAAATGATAAATATGAAACTTGAAAGACTGCACTCATTATCTCATACATATTCATCCATACCCTCATTCGCACATACATATTCATCCACACCCTCATTCACACTTACATATTCATCCATACCCTCATTCACACTTACATATTCATACACACCCTTATCCACACATACATATTCATCCACAACCTCATTCACACATACATATTTATCCATACCCTCATTCACACTTACATATTCATCCACAACCTTATCCACACATACATATTCATCCACACCCTCATTCACACATACATATTCATCAATACCCTCATTTACACTTACATATTCATCCACATCCTCATTCACACATACATATTCATCCACACCCTCATTCACACATACAAATTCAACCACACCCTCATTCACACATACATATTCATCCACACCCTCATTCACACATACAAATTCAACCACACCCTCATTCACACATACATATTCATCCACACCCTCATTCACACATACAAATTCAACCACATCCTCATTCACACATACATATTCATCCACACCCTCATTCACACATACAAATTCAACCACACCCTCATTCACACATACATATTCATCCACACCCTCATTCACACATACAAATTCAACCACACCCTCATTCACACATACATATTCATCCACACCCTCATTCACACATACATACTCATCAATACCCTCATTTACACATACATATTCATCCACATCCTCATTCACACATACATATTCATCCACACCCTCATTCACACATACATATTCATCCACATCCTCATTCACACATACATATTCATCCACACCCTCATTCACACATACAAATTCAACCACACCCTCATTCACACATACATATTCATCAATACCCTCATTTACACTTACATATTCATCCACACCCTCATTCACACATACATATTCATCCACACCCTCATTCACACTTACATATTCATCCACACCCTCATTCCAACTTCGCACTTTCAGTTCCAGCTCCGAGCCGAAATTCGCTCTCCCAGGTAGTATTGGAGGAACTCTCCCACTGAGTAAAATACCTTTTGAGTCAAGAAACTCTTCAGTCTGACCTTTATTTTAGTGCTTGGTGCATTTTCATAGAGTCAGGTAAGCTATTGACAAACGTTGCACTCGCCTGCAACGCTAAGCGCTCGTATATCGCCGTTCTGTGCGTCCAATTCTGTAACTGTCCCTGCCTCAAACAGACACAAAGAACAACTGTTCTGTAAGATAGTAAAATGTTACATCAACATGTATATACATAATATTCTAAGAGTTGCATTTACTCCTTTTTCTATGTAAAGGATACAAATATTTGTTGCAATGGCATATTGCACCCTCAACGAGGCGCAGGGCTGTACGACTTCAGTAAAATGGCCTTATGTCTAGAAAAATGTAAATTCATAATGGAATGACATTTTGTATACAGTCTGAAATATATGTCAAAGTAAGTTTTAAAAAAAACACATGTTTTTTTTTTAAATAACTACATAATTTTCTATAAATATAAACTTATAATAGCAGTAAGTAAAGCCTAGTCCCCACTTGGAAACAATGTTGGCAAACTGTTGACAAACGTCAGATAAACATAAATGATTGTCATTCATTTGTGTCCACACTAGCAGAACGGTGTTTCCCGAGAGGTGGACCGAAGACGTTCTTGGGTTGTATTGGAACCACCCACTTTCTTGGGCGGTCTGTATTTTTTTCTCACACTATGCGTTTACGTCAAAATTGTATTTTCAAAACTGTTATTTATTTATTTATTATTTGTCCATATTCTGCTCACGTCAAAAACTAGTCCAATTTCCTTTAGGGCGTCACCTTACTTATCTCTGTTCTTATAACCTGGAGAAGTTAGGTCCTACAAGAATGAAGCACTTCAATTGAATTTGATATACGTTCCTGGTTGCACGCAGTAGTCCACATCTTAAAAGGTTAGGACTGGTTTAAGTTGCCTGAAAGTACCGCTGAAGCCCGATGACTCATTCAAGCTTCGTCTTCCGGTATACTTTTGTCCTCTAGATGGAAATATGTTAGCGTGTTTTCCATTTGGTCTTGAAAACAGAAAACACTGTTTCTCGGACCCAGAAAACCGCTTAAATTTTTGCAAACTGTTTGCGAACAGATAAAATAATTTTTGTCACATTACTTGGAGAGTAATATAATTTTATGTTGTATTATTTAGAATTGTATTTATTATCAGATGTTAGTTAGAAAAGATGAAAAAGACGTAACTTCTACTCTAAATAAAGACATTTTTCGTTTCATTATATTTAAAATTTGTTAGAATAAAGATAGTTAGTAAGAAAACAAATAGTAATAAACAGTTTTCATAACATTCGAACATTTGCATAGTATCAATGTCATATTGACCAAACAGATCAATGATAGCCTTTATGATGCTTTAATTATTTTATAGGTTAACATGAAGCAAATACATATAAATACATATAAATCTTGCGGTTCAGTGTTGGTGTTTTTCTATAAAATATTTGTTGAAATGCTGATTTACTCTTTCACACACCGACCTAAATCAGATTACTTTAGTTAAATATTTTCCACTATAGTAGTCTCCGATTTAAACATTCCACTCATTTACAAAAAATTTTTTTAAAAAGTATAAGTATTTTAAAGCGATTAATAAATACACAATATATACAAAATAACATATTTTTCAGAGCCTTTAATTAATAAAACCCGAAACAAAAAAATGCTTTGATATTAAATTTTTTTCTTATGCACCATTTCGGCCTACATACATTATAACTGTTAATATATTTCATAAAATAAACCAGTACATCTAAAAATAAGTATTTTAACTTATTAAATTTATATTTATTATTTTAATTATCACTATACGTAAATAAAGACATTTGATTGAAGCAAATATTTTTTTGAATCATTCATATTTTATATATTATCCTCTTATTAGTTGCTGTACTACAAACGATGAATACAGCAACACGTTATAGTATCCAAGCCAAATGAGCATGGAATATCAAATTGGAAATAATGCAATTTCAAATGACGACCTACATGAATTTGACAGATCACCATTACACAAATTTGTTGATTGATATAAAAGAAGTTTAAAACCACAAATAATAATCTTTATTTGAAAATAAACGATTTATTTAGTAATCTAACGATTGCTACCAAGAAAATTTTACAAAAACCACTAAGATATTTTTTTTAGTTGATTATAGAAGGGATTTGGCCAAGACTTGGCTAACCGGAATAGGGTAGGTACAATTGAATCGAGACAAAAACGAATCTAATTGCCAAAGGTCTCAGTTTCATTTGGAACTCTCCACTGTCGCAGGTCAATTGCTTTTATACTTTCAGCTATTGGAATGCTTTCAATTGAACGTTCCGAAAAAGGTATCTCAGGTTAAATTAATAAAGGAGAGTTTCCTTGTCCATATAATTTAATTTCAATGCTAATAATAGATATTATCAGAAAAATATAATTATATCTGATAATATGAAGGATTACAGTCTACCTATTAAAGATCAAATTTTATAATACTCAATAAAATTGCAACAGTCTAACACTGCTGCAGGTGAAATATATATATTTTAAAGGTCTTTTTATATTGTTTTGTTTCTTTGTTATTTTTCTTTGTTATTTGTTTTGTTATTTTGTTTTTTATATTGTTATATTCTTTTTTTGTTCTAAAGTCACCCAGATTTGGACGAACGTGGCTTTGAAATGTGTGTGATAAGTGAGCGAGTGTGATCATCGTTACAAACTAAGGCTGACTATACTTAGAAAGTGACATTAATTAATAAGCCAATGACAAATTAACAGACCAGTGGTAATCAGCTAATACATTCCTAAATTTGTTCTTGCTGAGAATGGGATCGAACTGAGAAACTTAAGCTTACGAAGGTTGGCTTCAACCAACTTCACACTAACCAATCTTGTATAATAAAAGTAAATCTAGCCTACGTACCCTTGACGGTAATTTTGTTGAGTATATTTGTACATAAGTTAATACACGTTTAAATATTATAATAGAATATCATGTATATAATTATGCATGCTTTATAATAAAATAATACTTATAAGTAGATTATTGTATAAATATAAGAAAAAGAGAACATTTCTTATATTGTTAATGCGATTATTTTCAATCATAATTA